>VZRS01013115.1:0-97003 GCA_013398055.1 Ifrita kowaldi | reverse complement strand
TTTTTTTTTGGTTTTGTTTCCTTGTTGTTGTTTTGTTTTGTATTTATTGAATATGAGTAGTTTAAAAAAATCTTAGGTAACATACCACATACCTTGTCTAAGAAAAATGGAAGTGAACAGGAATCTCTCCTTGGATATCAGAACTGTTTTACATCACAGACTTAATACACACTTCCACCCAACCCACTGATCACATTCTAATATGCTATTTGTGTAAACTGAATCTAAATGTGAGATTCAAACCAAAGTTTAAATTTAGCCCTTATTTAGCCCTTAAATTTAGCAAAGGGATGAGACAAAAATTGCAGCTTCACTGCATTTTATTATGATTTGGAATTCTGTCTCAAGTTTGTCTTCCCAAGTCTCATCAATTAAACAATTACTTTGAAAATTTGTTGGATCCCTGCATATTGCTAGTATCAACTTCCATGATTTTTCTCATAGTTCTAAAAGTATCTTTAATAATTTGCACTTAAGATAAAAAGAACATGTCCTAGAGTGGCTGTACCTGTTCTAGAAGAGATTTTATATTTTTTTAACTTCTGTATTTCTTCTGAATTCCTGTGTTAGGGCTTCAGTTTGGAACCACACTTTGCACAGATTGCAACATGCAAGTCAGCAACACAAGTAGCTGCTGGCAGAGAGTCACCTGTTATAAAAAAACCTTTCCTGGAGAAGCTGCTGATTCCAGCTTAACATCTTAGTTACTTTTTCCATAAACTCCACATAACAAAGGCATTCCTGACTCTGGTAGTGTTTCTGTCCAACAGGCCCATACAACTTGTCCATCTCTTATTTGGGACTCATGAACCCACAGTAGTGCACTCATCATTTATTTTATCAGAAATCAGGGATGTTGAAGACAGTTAAAATAATACCGAAATGTTCAGGAGGGGGGAGGTTTGCATTAAAGTTGCCCATTAGTTAATTCCTTTTCTTCTCCTAGAGCAAATCAGTCCAGAAAAATTAAGACCTTTCCAAATTTTTTATCTATGTTCTTTTATCTATATTCTTAAGAGGTTATCACTGAAATTTTGCTCAGAGATTGAAGACGAAGCTTATACTTCTTGATTATTTTGGAGTTTTCTATACAGTTTCCCAAATAATCTGTATATTCAATAAACCTTCCTCAAAAAAAGTCATCCAAGTTGGCTTCTTAGGCCATGGCTTGGAAGCTTATCCATATGTGGCTAATTTTATGCACTGTGCTCGCCTTCCTTTTTTGACACATGAAAAATATTTATCCGCTTAGTACGAAATGTGCTAGAACCCATTTCCTGGAGGTGAATACCTTTGAAGTTGCCTGGATTCTCATCCGTGTGCTGAGTCCTTTGCAAATACTTGTCTATTTGTTCTCAAACTTTATGATGCAGAGGAATATATTTTCATTTTCAAGAGAAGGAAAAGAAGGACCTGCTCAAGGTCACACTGCACTTCATCAGCAATGCCACACACATAGCTGGTCTCCCACATTCAAAGACACCATGATTTTTTTCCCTACAAGTACATCACAATTGCTTCTAACTACAGGACGATGACAAACTTTGCTCTGTATCTTGATCTTACAAAGTTTAACAAACTACACTAAAATTATTAGCATCAGAACTCATTGCATTCATACTGGGTGGGGAAAAGAAAATATACTGCAACTGTTGTTTTTAAAAACAAAAAAAAAGTCTTAGAGCTATTTTTACTTTCACAGTATATTACCTACCAAAAAGAAAGGAATGTATAAGGCATCTTTGTGTCTTCTGCTCCACAGCTAACAGCTACACCTCCAATGCATATATAATGACAATATAATGACACTAGGGCAAAATACTGCCATTCTAACCTAGGGGAATTAGACACCATTAGATTCTCCTCCATTCTATTATAGACGCTGTAGCGATTATTTCAGAAAAAACATTCTTTTTTTAAAAGAAAATCCACCAGTGGACCATACACACCAGTATGTTTTAGACCATTAGCTTGACAATAGTGAGATTAGCCTCCCAGAAAAGATACAAAATGAACTACTTTTCACCCGGTACACAGAACGTACATGAACTTAATCACTTTGATTTGAAACAGGTGTTTTCTGTGGAACTTATTAGAATCTTCCCAAGTTATGCACCCCTTGGAGAAACACAGAGGCCAATAATTTTGATTTTTAAAGCAAGAATCAAATTTTATAGTTTTTTCCTTGACGAAAGGTGCACATCAGCAGTTTGCTTTATGTGTCGGCTAGCAGAGAACACTCCCTTGAAATGTGAAGAAGAAAGTGTTCTCTAAATCACAGTTTACAAGCCAGCCAAGTCCTCGGGAATGCCCCAGTCCTGTTTTGCCTTGAAAACTACTGCTACTCCCTGCAGAGCAAAAATCTCTAAAAGCCAAATACAAAAGAGGGATATGCTACTGACTAATCTTTCATTATATTCCTGTCTCTATCCGGAACTCCGAGACACCTTTTTTTTGGAAACATCTCTAGTTTTTGTTGGAGTTTTGGAGCTGAGAGTATTGCTCAGCACTGCTGATGCCTGCTCTGCCCAGTGGGGCATGAAGACAGAGAGCCCAGAAGAAATGATCTGAAACTGAAGAGCATGCTACTCCCTTTCTCTTCCTTGTGGAAAGACATCACATTTGTACCAATTTTATATCCAGCAAAATCCTCCCCTGCTGTAAAAGTGAAACAGAAGAAATAGTTTGCTTTGCTGCAAATGTTATGTTCATGGCAAAGTTTCAGGGGGTGATGTAGCTAATCTTGAGATTTGCTAGTAAACATCATGGGAATAAGCACCAAGTCTTTCACTTCAGCATGGGCTGACTGCATGCACACAGTGGCCCCAGTTGCTAAGGAGACAGGCTGTCACCTTTTGTTTCAGTTGTAATTTCATCATGATTTAATGTCCAGTCATACTGCTGTAGGTTGAAAAGCATACAAACACCAGACAGAGAAACAGAAAGTGTGATGGTAGTTGTCAACACTAATTGTGCTGAGGGTCACACCGGTACAGAATGAGGGGATGGGGAATTCACAGGTCTGGAAAAATGGTACATAAACAAATCAATCACACTAAGTGGAGGGAATTTAGAGAAGTCAGTGCCTAGGCATTCTGTGTGCTTTGTAACTCATATAGAAACACAAAAATTCACAGGGATACATAAGACAACTTACACCCTGACAAGAAAACTTTATATTCAAGGATATAATTCTGCTTGTTCTGAAATCAATAGAAATACTTCTCTGAACTTCAGCAAGCCCAGCAGCAGATCAAAGGTGGATTTAAAAGAACGAAAACAGGTAATATAGAGAACTACCTATTATTTGGACAGTGGTCATACTGACTTGTGCAGAGAGAGGAAGCTATGTTTACGTGAAGTAAAAACATCAAACCCTTTAAGTTTACCCAGAATTATTATAAGTAAACTTACTTTCACTTTGCCTCAGTATATACAGTGCCTGTACAAAGCAGAGCTGCAAGCATATGCTGATGACAGCAGTAGAGATGTGCTACCTGGAGATGACTGCTACACCATTAGAGCTGCTGACCCACCCGCAGGAAGGAGCCTGGAGTTAGCAGGGCTGCTGCTGCTGGAGTGAGGTGGTGCCGGGCTCAGCTGACGGAGCCAACTAAGCAGCTTATGTGGCGTGTGAGCACTGCTGAGAAGCACTGCGCATGGAAAATGAATGTGGCACAAAGTTGTTACCCTTGCTGCAAGGAAAACAAGATTGCTAGCTGTGCCAGTCAAGTGAAATAAACCAGCTGAACTTCTGAGTTCCATCTGACACTGTACAACCCAGCTTCATTTGTTTACATTGGAAATACAGTATTAAATATTCTTCTAATTCCTACGCACCAAAACAAAGTCTTTCATGATAGCATTTAGCAGCACTAGGGATACTGAACTAGACAAACCAAAGTGATACTTATCTATCTCTATCTCTCCATCACTTCCTCTTTCCCTCTTTTCAATGCATGCTTCAAGCACACTCATAAATTTCAAAAAGCAATTTTGTGTTTGAAATTTGTTCCCTATTCCCACATTTTCTTATTTGGATTTCAGTTCCTTATTTTGTACTATCATACAAATTTTTCCATAGTATATCAGAAAATTATTACATGGTTATAAATGTCACCAAAATAAGTAGTAAATAACATTTAAAATAAGTCCTATAAGTAATTATAAAAATTAATACTGATTCATTGTAAATTAATTATATGCCAAGTAGTCAAACTTTAACAGCTATGAATAATCAATTTTTATTTTTATTTTTAACTCACCCAAGGGAAATATTCTTGCGACCATTAGACTGCTCTGGCAACAGGCTACCTTTGTAGGGGAGCGTAATACCTTTTACTGGACCAAATGATACAGTAAGGAAAAACAGACAGGCTTTCAAGCACACAAATCTTGCTTTTATACCATGAGACCATCACAAACTCAATACTGTTCATAATAATATAATTGACACATTTTGCTTCTGTCCACACATTTACTCCAGAGCAGTAAGTACATATACTACACACCTCACACAGATTTTCAAACTGTCTTTCACAACGAAAGCAAAAACTAGGAGCCAACTCCAGCCTCCTAAGTAAACATACTTCATGTAGGCAACTCACTGCAGACCCACGTGGTATTGAACTGATCTTCTCTGATGTTTTGGGCTTCTTGTTTTGATTTGTCTTTTAAATCTTTAAACACCCTACATGAAAGCTTTACAACCCCTCCATAGCTGTTAAAACAAAATAGAAGCAACTCCTCCACAATCCCTTCACAAGACTATGGCTATGTCATCAACATTACTGGCAATGTTCCCTGAGATTTCCTCCAGCTGCCATGCACTTTTCAACTCCTTCCTGCCATGCTAGCCCAGGTGGAGGTCAGTTCTCCTGAGGGCAAAGGAGGAGGTGATGCATTGTGCCAGACACCGCTTTTGAGGGAGAGCTTACTGGTGCTGTCCTGCTGTGCTCTCTGCCTCTCTTGTATGTAATGTCCTTTAAAGAAACCTCTGTACTCCAATTCAGCTTTCTACATCCACTGCTTTCATTCTGGACTCTACACAACCTCAATATAACTCCTTACTACAGCAGTTTGTTAAAGCTTCAGTTTCAGAGTCACAGAAAAAGAAGAAAATAGGGGAAAAACCAGGAGAGAAACAGCAATTTCCTTTATTTCTTTAAAGAAATAAAAACCTGTATTCACAAAAAAATCTTTTAAAAAATCATCTGTCATCAGAAGGTGGCATCTCAGAGTCACAGGCATTTCAGTCATGTGCAGCCTTTTAGAGACTTAATTCTACTCCACATTCTGCCACTGACCTGCTGTAAGTTCTTAAGCAAATCACTTCACTCCTATGTCCCTCAGTTCTTCCATGCAGTCTTGCCCTATCTGTTTAGAGCAATTGTTCCCACTCTTCCCCCCATGCCTTCCCACACTTACACTTCAGTAGTTCCTCTCTGGTATGCCTATCTAGTTCCACAGCACTGCACTCAAACCCAGTGCTGCATTTTGAGAAGACAGCTAATACTTCCTAAAAATAATTCCCAGTACACTGCAGTGTCCCAGCACCTTAACCTCCCGAAAAACAGGATGTAATTTCATAATGTATGTCAAGTGGGAAATTCCTTTTCACCCTAGGCTTAATATAGTATCACCTATGTGACAAATTATTTAATGCTACTTATCTTTAACATTTATTTATTGCATTTATGATTTTTGCCTCTTAAATGCATGGATTTTTCAAATATTTCACTGTTAATTAATCATGATGCCACACACACACAAGTTCTATAAAAGCAGCAGCAGATTTGTCTATTTCCGTCTGTTTAGGTTTTTTCTAAGGACAGTTGTTTGGGGTTTTTTTGGTTTGTTTTTTTTTTTTTTTTTGCAAATTATCCTTTCACTCTTTTCTCATTTACTGTAATTTACAAGGTAAAAAGACTACAAAACTGAAAAACTGTAATAAGAGTTAATTTCATAACCTATCTCTTATCATTAGCTGTAAGAGAATTGTTATGATACTTTCATGGAAGACGTTAAAGTATTTTCAAAACTTTCCTTAATAGAGAAGGTATAGTATTATTTATCACAAAATAAGCATACTTTTCCACTGTACAACTGTTTTCAAATGGCTTTCAGGCAGAAAAGTAAGTGTATATACTTTCTTTAAATCTATATACTATTTATACTAACTAGCAGATTCTTACAGTTCATTATAAATCAGCATGTACAAAATTCCTTGCTTAGCTGGCAATTAAAAGTATAGTGAAAATGTACATATGCAAAAAGCTAATTTTAGCTAATTGACCTTGAATCTCTTGATGTAAGCAAAGGGCTGGCAAATAGAATAGGTTGATACATGACAAGATGGGACTATACTAAATTGTTTCACGGGAATGTATCACTGTACCTGTTTAGAGTTAATTAAAAACATGAAAAGAAAGATGCAGAGGGACTTTTTACAAGAACATGTAGTGACAGAATATAGAGGGAGTGGATTCAAACTGAGAGAGAGTAGGTTTAGATTAGATATTAGGAAAAAATTCTTTACTGTGAAGGTGGTGAGGCACTGGAACAGGCTGTCCACAGAAGCTGTGGATGCCCCATCCCTGGAAGTGTCCAAAGTCAGGTTAGATGGGGCTCTGAGCAACCGGGTCAAGTGGAAGGAGTCCCTTCCCAGGCAGGAGACTTGGAAATAGAGGAACTTTAAGGTCCCTTCCAACCCAAACCTATGATTCTATGCTTCAGTAAGCCCAGGTTAGTGATGGGCTTATCTTTTCTATGCTGTTTTCCCAATTCAGTATTTAACTACACATTAAATGTATTTACAATTAAATTATTTTTTTCCCAAATTCTAAGACCTGAATACAGCCCTTACTGTAATAAATACTGGCTTCAGCAGAAAAGTTGCTGCAAAGCTTTTGCAAAATTATATTTTTCTCTGTGCGTATTTTTAAACTACATTAATGCAAGTTACTTGTTGGGGTGCCTTCTTACCACTTAGTTTTGTTAATTTTTCATTAGATTAGCCAGAGACACAGCCTCATACTGAAACAACGCAAATATTATTCATTGTTTCAGGATTAGACTTACTTTACACACACACAATCAGATTTAAAGTTTAAAAAAAACACAAAGGAACACTGGGAAAAGAAAGACAATTTAAGCTAGTCACCTACTGTTCTAACACTTTGGAAATTTATTCTGATCCTCAGATGTACTGAATTTTATCCTGGGAGAATGCCTTGATTCAGCAGGAGAAAGGAAAACTCTCTGGGGCAGTCTTACTGATCGTTACTTCCTCCTGGGAGGATGGTAACAAATATTCAAAACACAGAATTGAGACAGCTTTAAATAATACTGTGACATCTGAATATCTCTGAAAATAGGAAAACAGACCCAAGATTTTACCTCTGGTTAACTCATTATTACAGAATTCATATACCTTTACCGCAATGTCACAGCCTTTCCTACTCATGTGTCATATGTCATATTTCAACACCTAACTCTTCAAAGGATCAACTATGTTTTAATTATGTTCTTTAAAAAATGTAATTATACAGTCACCAGTAACATTTTTTTAGCAGTTATCAGTAAAATATAACAGCATATTCCCTGCAGTTTTAAATTATCTTCAGCATCTCTCCAGTTCTTTCTGACTTCAAGTATCGTTTTCTATTTCCATTCTTCTAACTAAATTTGGGCCAAACATGTACATATGTCTGTACATGGAGCAGCTCATCTTGAGCATGATCACATGGCATACATAGGACAACCAAGGGACCAGACTCAGCCAGCAGGAAGGGCAGGTCTTGCCCGATAAACCCGACCTCTTTTTATGGCTAGGTGACCTGCCTAGTGGATGAGGGAAAGGCTGTGGATGTTGTTTATCTGGACGTGATGGTCCTTTGACACAATCTCCTACAGCACACTCCTGGAAAAGCTCGCAGCACACAGCTTGGACAGGTGCACTCTTCCCTGAGTTAAGAACTTGCTGCATGGCCAGGCTCAGAGAGTGGTGGAGAATGGTGCTGCACCCAGTGGGTGTCTGGTCACCAATGGTGTCCCCCAGGGACCAGCACTGGGCCTAGTCCTGGTTAATATCTTCACTGATGATCTGGATGAGGAGGTTGAGCATACAACACTACAGGCTGGGGACAGAGTGACTGGAAAGTGGCCCAGTGGGAAAGGACCTGGCAGTGCTGGTCAACAGCAGCTGAACACGAGCCAGTGTGTGCCCAGATGGCCAAGATGGCCAATGGCATCATGGTCTGTATCAGGAATAGTGCGGCCAGCAGGGCCAGGACAATGACTGTCCCCCTGTACTCAGCACTGGTGAGGTCACCCCTCGAGTGCTGTGTCCAGTTCTGGGCCCCTCAGTTCAGGAAGGACATTGAGGTGCTGGAGCGTGTCCAGAGAAGGGCAACGAAGCTGGTGAAGGGTGTGGAGCACAAGTCCTGTGAGGAGCAGCTGAGGGAGCTGGGGATGTTTAGCCTGGAGAAGAGGAGGCTCAGGGGGACCTTATTGCTCTCTACAACTCCCTGGAAGGAGGTTGTAGCCGGGTGGTGGTCAGCCTCTTCTCACAGGTAACCAGCGACAGGACAAGAGGTCATAGTTTTAAGCTGTGCCAGCGAAGGTTTAGGTTGGACATTAGGAAGAATTTCTTCACAGAAAGGGTGATTAAACATTGGAATGGGCTGCCCAGGGAGATAGTGGAGTCAAAATCCCTAGAGGTGCTTAAGGAAAGACTGGATGCGCCACTCAGTGCCATGGTCTAGTTGACATGATGGTTGGTCATAGGTTGGACTCAACGATCTCAGAGGTCTTTTCTACCTACTTGACTCTGTGATTCTGCTATTTTGTGATATTCTAACTGAGCTTGTTTCAAGAGTCAAGTTTTCAGCTAGATCATGAAAATCTAATCACGTGTGGAAAAAGAAATCTGCAATTCTATTTAAACTAGATTTTTTTCAGTTACGCACTGGAAGTTGAAAACAAGACTAATGTTAATGCTTAGAACCACAGATGTAAAGGCAGTTCAGAACAAAACCTTCAAATCTGATTCATCCTGCTTGCATATAGCACAATTTACTTCAGCACAATAGAAGCAGATTCTAGGTAACTTAAGTGTTTGCCAACAGGCAGCTTTAAACATACTAACACTATCCTGCCTTATTTATCTTTTATTGGTATGCTTCTATTCAGTGTTTCAGTTTCTGAAAGTCTACGTTTGTAACCATAAACCAATATTAATTAGGTTAAACAACTACTATTCATTTTCAGTGAGTCTACTTTAAAGCTGCTCTCAAACTGACTTATCCTTGTCATGTTCCTCTGTTGCTTCCTCAAAGCCTAATTTTTACCTGTACTTTCATTTTTCAGCAAAATTTTTGTTAATCACAAGCTCTGCTCAAAACAAATGCTCAAGGACAGATCTTTTTTGTCCTGATACTGCTAAACAAGCCTCAGAGTCATCAGAAAAAAAGGAGCCAAGGTGCTTGAGTCACTCAAAAATGTTCAGCTGCTGCTTTGAGTGCTGCCAGTAAGAACACTGAACCTTCCTTATGCCACCCTCAGTCACTGCTATTTTCCTATGAACTTTTGCTATTTCAAGTACCATCCCATATAATCCCTTTGATATGTTTTGCAAACTTAATCTTTAAGTATGATTTGCTTCATTTTACAGACTGTTCGTGACCCAGGCTGGTCTAGTGATTCCAGTTTCCAGTGTATGTGTCTCATGCTTATATCTAGTTATTCCCATCTGTCAGCTTAAAATATTCTCCATCATTCTTCTCCAGGTTTTATGTTCCTGGGGTTTACATTGGAGAGTATTTCCTGCCAGCTTTATCCTATCTGAAACACTGCTGTAGTCTCTTCCTCCAAGGCAAGCTTTTTTGTCTCCCCTCTTCACTCTCACTTCAGATTAAATCCATCTTTCTCACTGCCAGATGAGATCCCATGATTGCCTGCATTGACCAAGGCACCTGCGTTTCACAGGTAGATAAAGTCTGATTTAAAAAAAAAAAGTCTTCATGCTTTCTATTTCTCTGATTAGTAACATTTCATTCCCATTCAGTTATTTTGTGATACTTCGGGGTTTGACATAAATTCTGTTCTATCCTAAAGGTCAAAAACCTTTAGGCAGGAAGTTTTTTTTGCAAATGAGTGCAAAAAACTGAGTTAAGTGTCTTTCTAGTGTTTACTGATCTCACCGGAGTCTCATCTAGAAAACACTCTTCCTAATAAACTGTTACCCATGCACACCTTTTCATCTTATTGCAGTCCTAATATTCCATCTTTCACATAAAAATTTGGGTGTATATTTTAAAAAGACCAGAAAGATCTCCCCAGAAATAAAAGTAAATTGCATCTTGCACATCACTTGAAACCTGTCATTTATATGAGCAACTGCAGTGACTTGAGCAAGTATGTTATGCAACCTGTAATTTAAAAGCCATTTCAACAACAGCATAATGGATATGTAAGCACCTTACAGCTGTTCTGCAGATTGGTACACCGATGAAACCTGGCACATCTCACACAGGCATATAAATGTGATATGGATTACTATGTACATGGTACTGGGTTGGTTCTTTCAACAGATATTTTCAAAACAGTAAGTATTCAAAGCTACTCCTGTTCCTGTTTGATGTGCTATATACATAACACACCTTGGTTACATGTGTGTTGTATTTTTAGGTCAAAATTTTTCAGATCAAAATATCTGCTTATCTGTTTAGCTTTTTGCCACGAGAATAAGTATTTTCAACACAGAAGGGAAAATAAATTTGGTATGGTTACTGCCCCTGATGGCAATTATTCAAGCAAAACAGTACCATAAAAATAACCTATAATAATTCATGTTCAATAAAATCCTTCATAATATGTCCATTATTATCTAGAGAAGTATTTTATAGAGGTCTCATTTTAGAAATGTCTCCAACCAAGGTGATTCCATAAATAATGCTTGCACAGTGGTTTCTAAGGTATCTTGTGTCTTCTTTGTGACGTAAACTGGTTGTTATGGAGATGGTGAAATATCAACCATTCTTTGTGAGACTGTGCAAGATCAATTTTAGACCAGTCACAGCAGCGTCCTTTCCTCAGCTCTAATCAGCCTTCCTTAGCAACAAAAACAGATCCATAACAAGTATGAAATGTTTTAAAACAAATGTTTGCACAATACTTTTAACTCTTTGACAACATACAGAAATAGACCCGTGTGCATTTGTAATGGATATAAATTCCATCCCAAATTCCCCAAACTTCATGTGGCCTTCAACAGAAAAGAGGCTTGTACTGTTACAAAGGCTGAACAACTTACAAATAAACAGACCACTCCTGTTTCAATCCTTGTTTTTAAATTTCATAATCCATATCTTTCAGAAGTACTTTGTGTTTTTTAAAGCAGGGAGGGCAAAGATTGGTATCTTTCACCCCCAAATTTGGTAAAGTACAAATGGAACTTTTGTTCAACAATGTGTTAAAACTTTTTAGAGCTTCAAGAAATAGAAGGCAAAGGGTTACATCTGGATAGTAGTATGTAAAAATAGGGTCTAAGATACTTGAAATATGGGCTAAGCTACCTGTATATTATTTTTGTCCATTTTTTTATCTATGCTAGCCCATGTGTCTAAGTTTAAAGGTCCCCAGCCAATAATTAAGGTTAAAGAACACACAGGTCAGTCAGGGGTTTGCAGTGTGCAAGACTATAGCAAGACTGGAAAGAAGCAATTCCTCCTTCTCCCCCCAGTCCATATTTACATAACGGATGAGCATCCCAAAACATACAATATTTGACTGGAAAGTCATAACATCATCAGGACCCTCAGTTACTTGTAGATTTTCTATACCTTTATGGAAATACTACAGAGAAGAAAATAATGATTATTAGAAATCCATTTCGTATACTCTAATAGTATATTATTTTTACTGAACAGAGGACAAGATGTAAAGCAGAAATACAGCCATAAGGGAGGGAAGAAAAGATCCCCTCCTACTATGGGGAAGTGACAACAAAGTGTATATTGCAATGAATGGAGACAACCCAGACAGGCACATCTGCCTACCTCAGGTGCCATCCAAAAGGGTGTTCCCACTGAGGTGTTTCTACGCAGCCGTGTGCTGGTGAGCTGGGCTGAAACACCTGCAACAAAATAGATCAAAGAAACTTGGCTTCAAATTAATTGTCATTTTGGAAAGTTTATTTCAAGCATCTGAAAAACAAAACCCAAACGTGTGAGCATAGCTGCAGAATGCCTGGTCAAAGTAGGTGCAAATTATTTGTTTGATTAATTTCAGCTTGTTGTTTTCTTCAGAGTTTCTGAGAGATTTTTTTTTTTGTGAATGACTCTCTCAGTTTGAAGCACTTTCATTCAAACTCAAAAATTCCATTGTCACATAAATATCCCAGGTTTCTTTCTGCTGTTTTCATAAGTATAAATGGGAACTATTAAAATTACAACTTGACTTTAAAACTTCTGTTTCAGAAATTTACTGCCTGAACATCACTGGCCAGAAATTTGTTCACTAGCGTACTTGCAAAGGCTCCTGTTCAACAAAACACTTATGCACTTGCTTAAATCTTTCCCTAATGAGGAAAGCTCAGAAGCTCAAGCTCACATTGCAGCTTGTATTTAGGGAATTAAGCACATAAAACAAAACATCAGCTTCAGAGCTTTGCTGACTGGGGCTGGAGTACTGAAGTATAACTGCAAAAAACCAAAAGAATGAACTAGGGTGCAATCAAACATTCTGATTTAACAAATCAGAATGAACTTTGACAGCAAATCTTCTCTGCTCTGGTCAACATAAAATTGAATGAGTTCAGATCAGTAGCATTCCAATGAGGTGACACAAAGCCAATATTGACTCAGAAATATATTTTGCTTTAACATTTTCTAAAAACAAAAGCCACGGTGGTTTGCTCTTTTGGCATTACCCAGAGACAAAAACAAGCAGAAACACATAGTACACCTTGACTGCTGCCAATAAATAAAAAAAATGAGATTCATAAGTTAAATGATTTGATTTCTGATTACAACATTAAATTCTATATTTGTTTTTAACTTTTCAGTGTAATTGCAAGTCTTCAGTGATTTCCTCAGTACTGCTGTGAAACAGTTAATGGCTAGGACATACAACAAGCCTTTGTCCATTTCACTGTGATCTGTCTTCAGCCAGCTTAATTCATAGCTGCTGTCTAGGGATATTCCAAAACAGTGCAGAAGACCAAGGAGCCGAGAGAGGGAGAGCAGGAGCATAAATGAACGATAAGTTGCAGACATTTTGGGTCAATTTATTGTGACCATCATTTATTCAAATATATAATGCTGTCGACAGCAATTGAGGGAAGAAACGTGTGTTACATTGAAAAAACAAGCTGTAAAGTCATGCAGTAAAGGAAAGAAAAGCCTCAATGAAAGATATCTGCGTAAACCTCTCTGTGACCTAATATCCATATGCACAGCCTTGAATATGAAGCATCTTTTTTTTAATCAAGATTCTGTCTTATTCTCTGGATACAATGGATAGCATTCACTGAATAAGTCGTAATTTAATTTTTTTTAACCCCACTGATTTGAATTCTCATTACTAATTTAATATATCCAATCCTATGCTAAATTTAAAATTATTATTTTCTTTTTCTTTTGACATATTTCCTTCCCCACCCATCAAACAACAAATCTGCTTAACATTCCCACAAAATGGCAGAGGATTATTAGTTCCAGGGATTAACCTAAAAATATCCAAAGCATCCACTGTGTTTGGGTACTTAATCTGAGATCTTTCAGTTTTCAGGCACTCCACATGCCTCAAGTAGAGCTATAATAGATCTCAGCTGCAGTTCAAGAACACACAGTTCTTCTGCAAAGGAGGACAAGATGTTTCAAACTGGCTATCGGGAAAATGAGAAGCTTGATGTAAGTGACCCTCCAGCATCACAGAGAAACACTGGCAGAAGCAAGAATAATCTCCAATTTGATGCCATTAACTGTCTCAATTGTGAGTCCCTGCTCTTCCTGAACTCCTTGCAATTTTACTATTTCTCCTCCACTTTCTGTAAAAAATGAGACAAAACAGTTCTACAAACAATATCACCTGTGACTCAGTCCTAAATCATTCCCAAAGACCTTCTTTGGCTACAGCAGTGGACAAGACAGGAAGAAGAGCAACTTAATAAAAGCTTGGTGCCTAATTCTTCTTTAGTCAGAATGCCCCTAGACATGTGGGCATTTCTTGGCATTTCCTAACTGTTAAGCAGTAGGGAACACTTGAGATTTAAGTCTCGGTTTTTTCTCAAGCTGTCATATTTGTTGTGATTTTCTAGTGCTACTGTCATAACTTAAAAAGTAGGAGAAAACTCCTGAAACCTAAATGTGGAATCAGAGAGACCCACGGGACACCAGAAAGACTGGGAATCTCAGTTTCCTTGAATGTGCCACTTGGGGTTGCAGCACACTGATCCAATAACAACATTTTGCTTTGGCAAGAAAAACCAGCTTTTCCCATAATGGAGTACAAACAAAGACAAGACTGACAGAATCCCCCCAAATGTGAAGGGATCTTCCTCTCTTGTACTAGGTCAGGGACTCACTCCAAATTTTGCTTCAGGTCATATGTTTCTCCAAGCACTATTTTAATTGCTGCCTTTACAATTCAAAATAACGAATTTCTATCCCTAGATACTAAGGCATCTCTGATGTGCCAGCTTACTTTAGCATCTTCACTATATATGTGTATTAAATTTATAATACCATGACATCATCAGTATACAATTTTCTTTTCACTGCATAAATTTAATATTTTAGGATTTTTAAAGAATATTATTATTTGCAGAATTTTTTTTACATACCATTCTACCCTACTCTCATTTTGTGAACATTTTTCTTTACCTTCATTCACTGCTAAACAAACATATTATTCACACAACACTATTTTCAATGGCGATTATCTTATGCATTATATGGTTTCATTAACAAATCATATTACTAATAATCTGCTTCTGTTACCTTTAATAAAATTGTCCACTCCCTTGCATACATATCTGAGGGACTAAAGCATTTATTTATTTTTCTACATGCATGTTCAAAGGGAAAAAAATTGAACTGACTTTAAATCTACTGCCAAGTCCCTTTCTACCACCCTCCCTCCCTTTCTCCCTCTTGTTTCTTATGATGTTCCCAGACTGGCAATACTCAAATTTAAGAGCAATAATCAGAAATTAAATGGATGTTGGGTTTTGGACCCAAGGGACTATTTTACCTTCTGCTCAGAGGGGAAAAAACATGCTTAAGGCTATCAAAAGCCATTTCAGAAAGAATGTTTCCTTTTCATATGCAAAAGATTGAATATCTAAATTTAAATTAGGAGGACAACTCCCGACACTGACATTTCTTCTGAAATGCAAAAGAGCTTTGTAAATAAAATGTAACCTTCGTAACTTTTAAAAATTATTCCTTTATGTTTAAGCTTTTAAAAGTTAAAACTCTATTACTGATTTTTAGTCTGATTTTTTTATTCCTGCTGTAATCGGTTTCCTTTTGCATTTTTCCTTCTTAAAATAGCTCTGAGTATGCTTCTGAAAAAGTCTCTCGCTGTGACATTCTGCCTTCCCAGAGGAAAGTAAACACACGCCTTTGGCTAAACTGCATGTATCAAGAAAACAAAGGGGAAGTGGTCATTACCAAAGTCAACGAGCTTGACTCCACCTTCTGTTGTCAGGAGAATGTTGTTCCCTTTCACATCACGATGAATGATCCGGTTATTGTGTAAATGCTGAAGGCCCTACATACCAGCAATAACAAAAATAAGTTTACTCCCTTATTTAAAAACAATTACCCTACTATTAGGGAATGTATTGAAGAAAATCTGCACACACTCTACAGAAACAGCTGTCTACCGGATTACAGGCCTTTATACAACCCCTGCTGCCATAACAGCCCATGTAATATTGTTAACATTACCATACTTTATAAATGGAAAATGTATGTATGTTGTAAGTAAATTGCACCCTCTGCTGTCATTACAAGCCCAATGAACATCCTTACCAAGAGAGCACCATATAAGATGTACGAGATTATAGCTTCATCCAACCTTTGGTCACACTTCAGCAGGCCTTTGACAAGCTCTGTGACAGAACCTCCATTGCACAGCTGGAAAGGGGGGAGTTGAGAGGAGGGAAAAAAAGCAAGACAAGTCCTCAGTTACTCAATATACTTGTTTACGCTATAAACACCTACCATGCAAAACTGTGCTACAACACAAGTCTGGGAAAAACAGAGCTCATTTTATTAGCAATGTTAATAATAAATCACAGCAGCCTGAGTGTGGGGAGGGAAGCGAAAACTGAAAATTATAAAGTGTAATTTATAAAATGCAACTAAAAAAAACATTAGGAAAAGGACTGTATTTCAGTGTTAAAAGAGGATTTATAAATCCAATTTACATTATTGGAGTATTTTCACAACAATACATGCATTGTCTTTTTGAAAAAATCCTTTTGTGCAAAGGCCAGACAGCAAAGACTGATGCTCTTGATAACTGGGAAGCAACAAATTAGTCATTTTAAACTTTCACTCCATCAGTGCTCCTGATGGCAGGCAATATAAAATAGACAGAAGCCATATCTTATACTAAGATTTGATGTCATGTGCTGCCAACAACAGAGAAACATTCTAATCCAGAAAAGAAGCTTCTTGCAAGCATTTTCTACTAATGGGCTGCCAAATACCAAAAGAAGAGGAGAAAAAGTAAAATTAGAATCTTAGTAAATATATTCTTATCTATGCCTTTAGTTTACTGTCCATGTCATTCTCAGCAGGTACTGTTATCTATCCTTTCACCTCTCTCTTTCCTTTTAATTACCTTGATATTCACAATTGTTTCACCAAAAGAAAAAAAAAGATGGGAGAACTGACTGCCTTTCTTCCACTGAATTTTCTCCTCTATGCCTGTTTTTGTGGCCAGGACTCTTACTAACGTTTCTGCCAGAGAACCACATGCATTTCAACACAAGTTCATTTTACATTATCAGTTTAAAAAACCGCAGCGTACATTAGGAGAACGGTACGAAGTTATACAAACTCTCAAGATGTGCATCTATCAAACAGCTTTCATGAACTGTACATCAGTTCAACCACTAATTTCTGTTATACGCTAATACTTTCCTTAACTTGCTACTAATTCCCCTTACATCAAAAAAATTTCACTAGACTAGAAGTTTTAGTTCATGGAAAGGACCTTGAAGCAAAATTTCATCACTTAAAACATTGATAAGTTCTGTAGGAATTTGACTTTATTTTTTAATTCATTAGTAGTGAATTTTTATCTTACCTTTAATAAATTTGTGGGACCATTCAGGTCAATATCAACCCTCATATGTATTTACATGAAAGTGCATGGTTTTTTTCCCATGGTTAACCATTTGCTGACAAGTCATTAAGTCAAAGTTTTCTTTTTATTTCTTTCATTGTGTTAAATGTTCTGTTTAGACAGGCTATATTAAACTTATCTCTAGCCCACAAATAAAATATATAAAAGTATGCCCTAACTTCAAAAAAACCCCAAGCTGGTTGTGACTGAAAAATAATATGGACTGACAGCTGGTTGGTAGGATATGTTAAACGAATGACTGACTCAAAAATAAATCCCACAGACACTACCGTAGCTGTCTGTGACACTATTCTTGACACTCAGCAAAGAGCTAGAACAAAATGAATTTGAAAACTTAATTACCACTTTATACCTAATGTTCATACTTTAAAAGGTAGAGAGATGCACATTTAAATGGAAAAGTAGACAAGCTTGCTTTACAGTTGTCCAAGACTTCCATCATCATAAAAACACTTAAGGTGTTCACTTTTGCCACCTTCATCATCACAAGCATTTATCAAAGTAAGGTCCTGCTTGTAAGTGAGTAAACATGGCAAAATTGTGCCCAAAGGAAAAAAAAATCCACCTTTTTATTACAAATTTTGGAAGTCACACATCAAATGAATGTATTTCATCAAAAACTTGGAGATCAAAGTCTCAATACTTTGTATATTCCCTTTTACTGAAAATGCATCATTAATTTATAATATCATGAGTCACTGCTATGCATACATAAATCTGCTGTAAATTCCAAGGTAAGGAATAGTTTGGATTGTCTGGTAAATTTTTCCATAAAAGGAAAATACTTATTTTTATAATGTCAAATTTCTTCCAAACTTTAAATTGCGTGAATCAAAAACCACCTGAAATGCACATACTTAATTTATAAAGTTTACGCACACATACAACTTGCTCAAATTCTACACTCAGTTTTATTACATAGAGTGTATGATGATTTTGCTCTATAAAATTTTGTCATTTGGCACTTGATGGACCTTTAGAGACAAGACTCTTTTATTAAAAAAGAAAACACATAGGAAACCAAGCCCAAACTTGACACAAAGTCAGCATGTATACAAAAAACCCAACACCAAATCAAAAATACTGAAGTCTCTTTTTAATAGTTACTGAAATTTAAGAGGAAAACACATTCAAAAGTTTTCATTCAAGCTACATACTACTCCAGTAGGTAAAAGTTAGATGTTTTGTTGGGATTCCACAACTTGTAGTGGAAATAAAGATTCCCTATTCTGATTCTAGTCATCATTCAAGAACAGGGAACGGAATTTTTAAAACAATAATTAAAAAGTGAATCCTAGCTTTTACCAGTCTAGTCATGAAAGAAAGAAAGGTTGGAATGGCTTGTTACTGCTCATCAGAGCAGTAACTGCCTGTGCAGAGTTCTGCATCACTTAAGCCTAGAAAGAAATCCTCATTTCACTACCACCTTTGGCAGTCCCTGAACTGGAAACAAGTCCACCAAAATACATTTGACATTGCAAGAATACTGACTGCCACTGAACACCTAGAGTTAATAGAAGACATTTCTGTTGCTAGATTTCCAACAACTAGCCCCCAGTTTAAAATTACCATAAAACACTTTCCCATTACACTCTCTCTGTTCACTTTTGCAGTAGGCAGCTTATTTGTTAACTACCCTCCATGCCACTACTTCATCGTTTGCATTCCCCTCAAATGCCCAAGCTCCCCAAAAGTTTAGATAAATGTCTTATCTAATATTTCCTCTAACAAAAAGAAAACAAAAGGATCTGCTTATTTTGGAGGCAGAATGTAGCAATTCAAACAGAAATTAAATGCAAGACCATTCCCTATTAAACAAATTCTTAAGTTTGGATGTGATTTTCAACAGTAGGCTACCACACACCATCTATCAGAAAATCATGAAAGACCATGACTCCTTTAGCAATAACAAACAAAAACCCAACCACATTTGCAAAGGTAAGACGTAATATCGTCAAGATGTTTTTACCTCAAGTACTAGCCAGAGCTGTCCTCCCACATATTGATCTGCTTTGTAAAACATCCCATAAAATCTAACAACATTAGGATGATTGGGAAGAAACTGCAAAATATTATATTCAGCTTCAATTTCTTCATCTACATCCTAAATAAAAAACACAAACATACAGAAGATATAAAGACAGTGACTCCCAATAAAGCAAGAACAAACTCTCGTGGATAAAAAGAACTACTTCTTAATTAGTTTGTACTTTTAAATAGTTTTACTTTAATGCAGCTTAAATTACATGATACAGGACATTTAATGCACACAAAATTGCACCACTTGTCTTTTCTTACATACAATAAAGTGAAGACTGTAAATCAAGCAGTTGTTCTTCAAGAATTCTTTCAGTGCATAATACACTCAACAAGAAAATTTAAAATTATACTTAACTCTGCTCAGTTGTCTAAGTAAGAAATTTGCACATGTATGACTTCTAACGTGCTTTAAATCAAGCATGTTTTTAACATGTGAGCTAAAGGTAAACACATAAACCTTTGATTTATTCTTTTTTCTATGGTCATCAGACAGGACTAAACAGAGAATAATTTCACAAAACCTCGAACAGGCCATCAATAAAACCAAATACATTCTTCTGACAAAAGACATACACCAGAAATAATGAAAGAGAGACAAAAAAACCACCCATGAAATAAGAAAAGGTTAGTAGGTATTTGTTAATGGAAGAATTCTGTGACAATTACAAAATACTGTTCGTACCAGCACACAGGCCACAACTCAGAACAGTGCTTAAGCACTGAAACTTTCCTTGTTTCTGCACAGACTTGACTATTAGAAAACTTAAGCTTGTGCCTTCCTCAGATTTATACAAGAGAAAACCATGATGAATTTCAGTAGTGGCTGATGACAGAAACATAATATTTTTTAGTAAATATTTTAGCCCAGCTGTCATGATCAAACTCCAGCTTGATCCAACCTGAATAGCTGCCAGTTAAATCTTCCACTGAAAACTAGGGCCTTGGTTCTCATGGGAAGCTAGGCATTTAATACTTACTAAAACCAGAGCTGGCGCAGAACTACCTCTGAGGATCTGGGATGTGCTCTTCTCTTTCTGTCTCAACTACTGCCTCACATTATAATCTGCTTATAAAAGGTAACTCTAAAATATCATAAAGTTCACAGTGTTTCTATGATGGGAATAGTAATTATTTTAGGGAATATACAGAATAAAACAAGAACATTACAGTTAACAGCATCTTGTATTTTCCCTGCTGCAGGAGGCCCTATGAGGAATGCCGCTGTGCCTTCTCATAATTTGCATGCTCCAAGCAAAGATAACTAAATTTGTAGCAGAAGAATTACACAGACCTAAAATAGAAACAAGGCAAATGCTGTCCTCGAATAAGATGATGAAATTTTAAGTTGCGTCATTCAGTTGCTGGTACTAAACTCCTTCTGTTAGTGCATTCTGTAAAATTGTTTCCTTCTGGATGTTCTCAGTATCTTACACATTTGATTTACATTTCAACTCTGAGAATTCTTTTAAATTAACATTGAAGTTACAATTTAATATTTTTTACTTACACTGACTGGATCCAGAATCTTTACTGCTGCCAAGCTTCCATCTTTCTTATTAGCAACCTTATAGACTTTACCATAAGTGCCTTTCCCAATAGTCTCTATAATCTCCCAGGTATCTGAGGGATCGGCTAATGATTCTAGTCCAATCATACTGGAATTATACTGAAACAATCCATACAATGGCTTCCTGGAAAATAAAGCAGACATACATACAGTGGGAAGCCCTTAGTAACTCTTCTAGAGAAGGCATCTTATGATAAAGAAATCAAATATTGTCCTAATTTAAGAAAAAATGTAGATAGAATCACAAACGAAAACCAAAAAAAAAAAGTAAGATCACTCAATGAAAAGAATGGAAAGAAAACTCAGGAGACCACTTCTCTTTCCTTATTTAAGTGTATTATTTGCTCATATGCAGCACCATTCTAAACACATTTTAACAAGTTCTGACAAAATCTACCCCTCCCTCTACTGCACACTCTTTTAATGGACATTTTACACAACTGAATTAACACAGCTCATGAAATGAGGCCCTATTTCTGATGCTTCAAAAAGCCATGTCAGGGTTTTTACATAAATTTGTGTAATGCTCCCTGGAGATTGCCAGACGGGCATTCAGTAGGTATAGCCTCATTATATCTGATATATATATAACAGGGCTACATACAACTAACAAAAGTTAAGACTGGGCTGGCTGGTATCATAAAATACAAGACAACTTGAAAGTAGGCAACAGGTACGTCACTGGGGTGATCCATCAGTGTGGAGATGTTTCTCAACAATTGCACTTGTCTCTCTCTCAGTACGCCAGTCAGAGTGTGTTACGGTCTGTTACACTGGCTGAACACCTCCACAAGATCTCCAGGTCAGGGGACTTGTTTACCCAAACACTCCCGAGTGTATCCTGCTGCAAATGGATCACTACAGCCTATACAAAGGACGCCTTCCCACCCTGGAATTACATACATGGTAAGTTCTGGTGATTAGGAAAATGACAACACCATTTTAGGATTTCATTTAAAGTATTGAGAAGATGCATCTTGTCCCTGAACTGGAATTATAGAAAGGAAAGATGAAGTTTAAGATGGGATTAACTTAACCTTCCTATATTAATCATTATTAGGGAAGCTCACTGGTTGATGGTTTCTCTAAGAAAGAAAATTATTTGCCCATTTGGTGGCTGTCAGTAGGTATATTAGCTATCTGTATGCTTAATCAGGAAATGTAAAGTCCAAGTGTGTCCAATCATAACAGTGTGATTGTGACAAAAGCAATTGAAGGCAACACCCAAAATTTTTGGAGATGGATCAACAAGCACCTCAAACATACACTTAAAACTTTAAGGTTTGAGACATTTCTTTCTAAGCATACCTGATAACTGCAAATCTGCCTGAAATAATTTTAAAAACTTGCTGTCTTACCTCTTCACCATTTTTAACATCAGTGACAACTGAATGGATAAAACCTCTATTTCCCTCCTTGGTAAAACTGTATTTGCACCAAAACTGGTGCCAAATAATGTATTAAACTGCTTTGGTCTCTTCACCAAAAGAAGGCCAAAAAAAAGAAGGAAAAAAAAAGGGGAGTGAGTTTTAAAAAAAAAGCTAGACTCAATATCATTTATCTGTTATAATAATGTAAGTTATTAGGACAGTTTCTCAGTATTTGATCCAATACAGCATGCTGCAAATAAAGAACAGTATTCTGAACACACATACTTAGTACGTCAACAGAGAAACAGGTCAGGTGAAAGACTTCTCTGAAATCAGTGAACAGACTGTACTACACACACTGAAACAGCAGCCACAGATATGGAGCTCCTGATAAACCAACCTTAAGAACAAGGTTTGCTTGCAGGGTAGGGGTGGTGGAGAATACAAACATGGGAACAATTGCACCTCACAAAAAAACCCCAACACAACAACGTATTGAAAACATGGTTTTAATGCTTTAGGTGAAATGCTTCAGACATTCATGTGCAAAGAAACAGAGGAGAATAGACTGGAAATAGCTTTGATACAACCTTACAAGGTGAAGAAAGACAGACTGATATTTAGTTCTCTGTCACTAAAACAACTACCCTATCACATGGATTTGCCAGAAAATGAGGCATGGCACTGTTTGTACCAACATAATATTATGATGTGTCCCTCCAAGAAGCTGTTGCAGATAAATGAGCTTTTTCCCTTATGAAAAAAAAATCTAATGTCATTTCCTGCTCTTGTTCTGAATAACATAACCCTTAAAATGGTATGTCCAAATTTTCAAAACACATTAACATTTCTTTATACCAGAAGACAGTGTTGGCAAAATAAACTCTAATGCACAATTTTTACAGATGGAGTAATGATGGAGGACCAAAGAAAAATTTTAGTGAGCATTCTTATGCATTGTGATAACATGGCAGCATTTGCAGATAGCGTATTTATGAATAACATGGAATCAGAGATGTGAAATACATACCATAAACCTCTCCTGTTTAAACCAAAACAGCCTCTTCTTGAGCTAAAGCAATACCTATTTAAATAAGGTTCTACACTTGTCATCAGTAAAAGCACCTTCTGCCTCTATGACATTGTTGCATTCCTACAACAGAAGTTGGTATTTTACAGTACAAAAAAGCAAAAGAAACAGTATCTGCTATTATCTTCAATAATGCAAAATCTGGATTTAAAAAACCTGAAACTACCACAAAATGCAAACATTATAGGGAAAGGCTGAAGCCGTAAAGTAAGTTTGTGCTTTTCTTTTTCTATTTCCTGATTTGTTGAGCTTCAGAAAGTAAAACATCCTTGTTTTAACAAACACTGCCATTCACTTTTTATTTATACAGTGAAAAGTTGCGCACGAACACAACCACTTCTGCAACAATCACACATTCAGAAGATCTTAACACTAAAATATTGCAGCTGAAATTTATTTAGGAAGAAATTTCTCCTTTTACTCCCCTCACATCAGGCCTCACACATCTCTGGGTTTTGAAATTATGTACAGAGAGTGGCTTCTAGCTGTAAAAAACTCAGCAAAACTCTCCCCAGAGGAAGTCTCAACATATTAGAGACCTACCAATTACAAGTATTTCTGCCATCAGTTGGAGAAAACTTCTCAGTGGTTAAATTTGTTCCTTGTAGGCAAGCAAAACAGCCCACACCAGATGCTGAAAAATTACACTTTGGCAATTAACTCTACTGGATAGGGAACATATTACACAAAGCTATTTGGGACTGCACATGTTTATGCAATTTGAGGCATGACTACATGGCATCAACAAGCCCCTAGCACTCTAACCTGTTTTGCATTTGGGAAAAGACAGAATGAAAGCACAAGTAAGGACAACCTGATGGAGTCTACTCAAGCTGCTCTGAGGCTGGAATAGGGACAAATAGCATGATTTTTTTTCTTTTAAGCAGAGATAGTAACTTAAAATAAATCTTGAAAAAGCTGACCAACCATGACAAACAATAAGATAAAACACATATTTATTAACAGGCTTCAGACACTGACACTATTTCTTTCTTTTATTCATGAACAGAGATATTCCCCATCAAAGTAAATTTCACAATTCTCTCATAACACCTGACTACTTCTATTTCGTAAACCTGTACCATCAGAACAAATTAAATCAGACCAGGCATGACAGACTAACTTAAATGGCAGTCAGACAAACGTGCATGCAACATTTTTCTACCTTTAAAGAAAATATTTCTCACTAAGATCAACATTAGAATCAATGACTGCATGTTATCACCCCTTAGCAGTATCCCCATGATAAAGAGACTACATGTATTATGTATATCATATAAGACATAAGATATCATAAAAGAAGTATAGGTTACGGACAGTGCACAAATCAATTTTCCATCTGTGAACCACAGCCTTTCGATTGCATTCCATGGTTCTAAACAGCCTCAGAAAAGCCATCTGGAAAGATGTGTGATGTCCCAGAAGTTCTACTGTGCTATTCATCTAGGTTGTGAAAACAATACAAAAAAATCAAAACTCTATAGAGAACATGTAGATTTTGTTAATGAAATAATTACATCTGGAATAAAATCAGCAACTTTTTCTCACAAATTTACTATCACAGTTCTCTTTCTCAAAAATCATAGGAACAAATGGGACTCCTAAGCCAGAGAAATAGCTTTACAATTATTGTTCTATTTTCACTACCACCTCACTCACAACAGTGACTTCCTTCTGCATTCCAACATATACCCTCTTCTAGCTTACAGCAAGATGCATCATCTGTAGAGATTTTAGAATTAGTAAGAGCCTCACTTCAGCCTGGTGCTTTCTAACCATCATGATATACAGTACTAGGCAGTTTTGAATTCTGTTATAGCTGGTAGGGACATGACAGCAATACCAGCCAATACTAGCGAAAGTAGTGAAAATACTCTTTCCATACAAATAATTCATGGACATGGCTCCTTTTTGCAATGTTCCATTTGTCTTAGCCCTCTTGTCTCTCTCATGAAAGAGCTGGGTCATGCACTTCTGGCATTTACAAATACTGTGGAAGAGTAAGAATGACATATTCAAAAGTGAGGTATTTCACTATTTGTAGGGAACTCACTGTTGGTTCCACACTAAATTATAACACCTTGATAGAAGAATTGAGCAGGTAAAGTTGACACTATCAGCTATGGCCTCAGCTAGCCATGACAGACCCTATTCTGCTGGCTAGTAGTGGTCACACACACAGCTACCTCAGAAGCAATTGTTAGGGAACTAAAGAACCAACAAAAGGCACAAGAAAATCAATAGTCAGAACAGCTTCCTCTGCTATTCTCCTCCTGCTGTTTCTCACTGGCTAGGTTAAAACAAAGAGGATGTCAATATCTTGAAATGAAGCATACAAAAAAAAATCTATCAAGATACCATCCTGTAACTGTTCTCAGTTGGACTCAGAAAGAGAGACTGCAGAATGTGCTGTGGATAGTTCTTTTTGGGATAAAAGTCAGTGATGGAAGAAGATGAAGGAGAAGGATAAAAACATGTTCAAAAGCTGTTATTGATGCTATACAACTTACAAATAAAAAAAGACCCATAGTTCAGCTGACCACATATTTTCACTAAGCAAACATAAGGGACAAAACAAGACAACCAGGAATAGAACTGCTGTTATTTATAGATGAAAGGTACACCCCTGAGAAGGCTCCAGCTAAATTCAGTTCACAGAACAAGTCTCACTTGAATATATAAACCATGAAATTAACTCAAAATAGAGTACTCAAAATTGGAAACAGAGAGGACGTAAGTGGGAAACATGTTCTCCCTTTTCACATATTCTAACTTCAAGTTTTTAAAGTTTTTATATTTGTGCTTACATACACTCTCTTTGTCTATGTAAAGTCCTTTAAATTCAGGAATATCTACGTTATTTTATTTTCTTTTGCTTCCTTTGTCTGGATGGACTAGATACTCTCAGCTTTTAGACTTGCAGTATTAGCCACAGGGCCAGAACTGAGCGATAACCAGTGGCAATGGATTGTGTCTGGATGCTAGCTCTGATGAAAGCATTGGGATTATTGGCTCCCTTGTCTTGTCTATGCTTCCAGTTCATCACAGTATGAATCACAACCACATTCCTAGTATCGACTACAGCAAACTGACCCCAAAACTGGCTACTAACATCATGGCACAGAAATGTAAAAGTCGCCTATTTCTCTAGAAATAAGGAGAACAAAGAACTTGATTTTTGAACACTCTAGTCAAATGGTAAAAATTTCACACCACCACTCCTAAATCAGTTCTGAACTGAAGGCACTTGTAAGATCATAACCTTAACTCAAATCCTTGGATCAAGTATTTGAATCTAAACCAGAAAACTCTCTATTAGTATCCTGGAAAATGTATGGTAGGAAAGACGTATCTGCCTAATCCAGACAATCCAGTACATGTTTTCATTTAGATTCATTACATCATAATGTGTTGCATTACAAATGTTTGTAAGTAAACTCTTATTGGACCCTTCCATTTATGAGAACAACATTAACCTCTGTCCAATAGTGTTTGATCACTTTTGTATTGTCCATATAAACCAAACTACTCAGGGCAGGGGGTGAATACATCATCCTGATCAGCCAGTTTCATTACCAAACAGATCCAAGACGAATGAAGGCAAAGGTAAAGTACAGCTTGGCCTCTGACCAGCTCCCCTGCATTCATCTACTTGGGTGTGCATTTTCAGTCTTTCCAGCAGGACTGTGTCAGATCAGGAGGCACTGCTGACTCCACTGCTGAGTCACAAAGTCATTTTACTCCAGAACTACTTAGCACCTCATCCTGTGACTCCCAAGTAAGTGCCACAACACTCTTGATGAACTTCCATCTTTCATGGGGTCAAGGTAACATTGCATCTTGGATCCTTAATAACTGCATCTCCCATAAAAGTCAGATTTCTTCTGCTTCCCAGAAATTAATTCTGAATTTGCTTCCCTTTTACCACAGACCCATGGCTCCATGTCATCTGCATGTGAATACAACAGTCACACCAGTTTGCTTCATCTCAAGCCATTTGCTAGATGAATGGTACTTGCAAGCAGTGTAGTACCGGTCTTAAAGAGATCTGCTTAACATGCACAGAATGGGGTCATGCACGTTAAGATAAATTAAACACTGCCTCTATCTACTGCAGAATCAGGAACAGAACAAGCAACCACTGGGATTTTCTAGAGTAGGAAGGTCTTAAAGGTGAGGGTGAAGTCTAGTCGCTCCATTTTTGTTACTGCCAATATTCCTTAACACTTCAGAAAGTTTCTTGGTGCTTTGATTCTTCTATCTGATTTTCACTAATGTCAATGGTATTATATTCACAATCAAATCCCTTTCTGTTAGAATTATCCAATCCCACTCATTTCCATAGGATTTCATAGATAGAATATGCTTTATTCTGGTCTCCATAGTTGAATTTCTTTAATTGAATATGCACAACAGCTGAAATCTAACTAGAATGAAAAGATTTGTAAACAGTAATTCACAAAACTTAAGAAAGCTAAAAAGCAACTTGTTTCATGAAGTTAAACTAATGAATTTGAACAATCTGCATCTTTTACCCAAGACACCATCATAATAACTTTCATTCTTTTCTCTGGTATCTCCAAAAGAAAGTATCTGCTGTAGCTGGCACTTCTAGCACACAGGTAAAACAACCAAACCAGAACATATCAGGAACAAAATACAACCTATACCACCCCTCAGAGGGGACTGTGTTTATGGCTGATTCCTCTAGCCTGACAAAGATTTTTATGAAAACTGTAGGAACTTTTTTATTTGGGGGATTTCTACTTCTCTGTGAAATCTGGATACAATCTTCTGTGAGAAAGGATTTTCTCACAAAACTTCAGGACTGTTTTACTAAGGTTCAATGTAAATCTCCTAACATCACTACTGACATTGAAAGTCAAGCAAAAAAATGGTCAAAGCATATGCAGACTGCATAATTCAGAGATCACTAGTGCAGCAAATCTGCACTTCTTGCCAATATGCAAAAAATACGTTTTTCTTTTGTTTTCACAAAATTAGCAAAATGTGTTATTAATGGAAAATGACACTTCCAAGTTTTTCTGGTAGGCACGGTGTATTTAAGAAACTAACTGGGACTAACACAGAAAATTATATTCAGTGATGAAAGACTGAATGCTTTGCTGAGAATCAAATTATTGCAAAACATCACTTCCTGCACATGGTAAACCAAGTATTTTTGAGAGTCATCTTATCCTGTGAGGTAAAGAATACCTTGCTACTAAAACAGTGACCAACAAAAACTTCTATTAAGTTTTGAGTATCACTGAAAATAAAGCCCCTGATCATTCACATGGAGCTATAATACATTTCATTTATCTGACTGCTAATTAGTCGTTTCCATATCTTCAACTCCAAGGACGAAACGCTGAATAAAATTATGTACCAGTTAGCATGATTATTAAATTAATTAAACATTATTAAGATGATATTATTTTCCAAGACCAAATCCATATATCGGAAAGCCAGTTAAGAAGAACAACTCAAACAATAGGTTCTGATCAGTGGCATTCCTATTGCACAAATGCTATTTATATTAGCTATTTAAATAGAACTCCAACAAGCAAAATGCACTAAAGCAGTTACAAATGACTAACAGCTAACACATCAGTTTCACCTCAGGCTCTGAACTCAGCACTAAAATGAAGCTTATAATCCCATGAGCCCATTCAGTTATAAACTGCAGGTGGTAATTCAGGTGACTTCCAGGTACACTCCCCATGTGTGAAAAACCAATACCTGAGAAGGTTTTCTGTGCCTCCTTCGGTAGCAATTTAACGGGGCAAACAAAATGCATGTGTTAGTGCTAAAATGGATGGATGAAGAGCTGCAACAGAATTATGACCCATAGACCTAAACCAGGCTCTTTACTGCAGTCTTAATCAGAAAGTCTGATATGCTTTGTGTACAGACGAAGAAAAAGAAATCTAAGACAGATGTAGGATAAACTATGGAAGAAAATAACTGCAACCTTACATTAGTGACCTATTTTCTGAAACCAGCTTATCTTATATTGGATTTCTGTCCTGCTAAGCGTATCAGAATTCTTCAGCACCAAGACAGCTTCCTCACAGGGAGAGCTTGTATCAGCCAGTGCTGCAAAGAACGGTGTTCCACGTACTGGTTCTCATGCCCAGTATTAGACAACAGTAGTGTGCGTAGTGTGTGTTAGCTTAAGATGCTGTTGTGGAGCTACAAATAAATTGCTTCAATCCTAGCAGCTTCGCTTCATTAATGCTAAAGATCGTTGTGACACTAATTGATAGTGAGCTTGATCTATTTATCAAGTCTTTTACAAGCAGGAGCTGAAGAATTAAGCCACTTTGTCATTCACAGAGAGTGAGCAACAACTACTTAATATTTTGAAGGGATTTTCCTATTGTTTCACAATATACCTTAATCGTATAATGCAATCAATCATAATTCATCACCATAATTCTCCAGTATTTATTTTACAGCAGTTTTATTCTAATGAGGATTTTTAATAAGAAGAGATACTCTCTTTTGTCCATAAGAAAAATAATAAACTGTTAATCATGATACAATGAATCTCTCTTAGCCCTGACAATGACTCTTGCTTAAGATGAAGCATTTTCATCACTGAGCTAGTTGTTATGCATTACCAGCATGTGTGCAGTAGCCTAGTGTGACACCAATTTGCATAATTTCTCTCCTCTAACAGGCTTCAAAAATAATAATAGGCATACAAGATAGAATCCACTGATTTTAAACCTCCTTCAGCAGCTATCTTCAAGGAGCAGTTATCAAAAGAACGTCTAAAGAACTAAATTTAATAAATCATAAATGTATTATTTGGGTTATGCTTTCCGGGCCTATAGCCATCTGAGTTAAATTCTGTAACAAAGACCAAGGCAAAACCACAAGCAATTGCCTTAACATATTCCCAGACAAGAGGCAGGACTGGGATACTAAGCAAGTTTGCAGATGATACAAAACTGGGAAGAGCTGTTGACTCCCCCAAAGGCAGGGAAACCCTGCAGAGAGACACTGACAAATTAGAGGGCTGGGCAACCACCAACCATATGGAGTTCAGCAAGGGAAAGTGCCAGGTTCTGCACCTGGGATTGGGCAATCCTGGATGTACAGACAGACTGGGGAATGAGGTGCTGGACAGCAGTGCCACAGAGGGACCTGGGGGTCCTGGTCAATGGTGAGTTGAGTATGAGTCAGCAGTGCCCTGGCAGCCAGGAGGGCCAAGCATGTCCTGGGGGGCATCAGGCACAGCATCACCAGCTGGGCAAGGCAGGGATTGTCCCGTGTCACTGTTCTCCCTACAGACGAGTAGAGAAACAACACGAAGTCCAGGCTCAGGGATAAATGGAGGCCGAAGCACCCTTCAATAATTTTTCCAAAGGCTTTTATATGTTAGTTCGCAAAAGTGCATTAAATGGCATAAGGTAATTGGTTCTTTGGCCAACCAGCCCTTGAGGGGATTGGCCAATTTCTAAGACATCTATTTCTAAATATTTGTCTAGTTAGAACCAAAACAATTCTACAAAACAGCTGCAGGTGTGAAATAGTTAGTTTACAAGAACCTGTAGCAGTGTTTTTCATAGCTTCTGTGAGAAACACAGAGCTCTCATAGAATGCTGCAGAAAGCTGGAAGATTTCTCTGCTAAAGCTTTTCAGCATCCATAGTCCCGCTCTGCTCTGCACTGGGGCGGCCTCACCTCCAGTCCTGTGTGCAGTTTTGGGCACCACAACATAAGGTATTGAACTATAGAGAAGTGTCCAAAGAAGCACAACGAAGATGGTGAAGGGCCTTGAGGGGGAGCCGTATGAGGAGCAGCTGAGGTCACTTGGTCTTTCAGCCTGAAGAAGAGGAGACCAAGGGGAGACCTCACAGCAGTTACAACTTCCTTGTGAGGGGAAGAGGAGGGGCAGCACTGATCTCTTCTCTCTGGTGACAGTGACGGGACCCGAGGGAATGGCCTGAAGTTGTATCAGGGAAAGTTGAATATCAGGATATCAGGAAAAGGTTCTTCACCCAAAGGGTGGTCAGGCACTGGAACAGGCTCCCCATGGAAGTGGTCACAGCACCAAGCCTGACAGAGTTCAAGAAGCATTTGGACAATGCTCTCAGGCACATGGTGTGACTCTTGGGGGGCCAGGAGCTGGACTCAATGATCCTTGTGGGTGCCTTCCAACTCAGCATATTCTGTGATCCTGTGACTGTCTAAAGGCGGCTGAACAACGACAATATCCACTGTTGCTCACAGTGAACTTGAAAATCAGTAAGGGTTTTGGGGGTACAGATAAAAAAGGACAGATAGTGATAAACACATAAGCTGCTCACACCTGTTATACCTGTGTATGTTATTTAATAATGCATTAATCTACAGGGAGTAACAAAAAAAACTTTGGATTTTGCTGATCTGAACCCAAAAGAGACCTTACCATTTGTTAATATTAAGAGAAAGCAAAAAGAATAATGCATTAGCAAACTGATATAACTACTGGTGGACATTTTCTTATCTTTTTGGCTTACGCATTTCTATATTGTGAATAGCAAACAACATTGCTGCGGTATTCCAATTCTCTCAGATATTCATCCAGTAAAATGTCTGGCCTTATAAATTTGAAGAGTAATTTAGACCTTGGTCCACTCTACTACACATTTTGATATATGGTTATCAATAAGAAAGATCTGATTTATCTTTATCACACAAGCGAAGATGCCATAAAGCCTACACAATTGACATTTAGGCCTAATGTCCACTAATACAAAAACACATCACCAAAATACTCAGCTATCCCATTAAGTGAAAAGATACAAGCACCCCAGGAGAAACAATAGATGCCAATACCAACAAGAGCAAAAATTCTCAGAGCTTGCTCCTGTCAGCTATTTCACACTGAGAAGCACTAATCAATTTCAATTCCTACTGATTCAGGGGATTTGAAGGAGATTAACACCTCCAAGAGCTGTGATCTTGAAGAGAAACAATTTAATAACAACAACAAAATTGCCCATGAACTTTCAGAATAGAATTTAAACACAGAATGAAGTACCAAACTGGCCTTTCTCCCAGCTTAACTCTTGGGCTGCTGCAGATGGTCTGGAAGAAACTTAAGAGAACGCCTGAACTTAATTTACAAAGAGAAAATATGACAGGTAAGAATGCTGTATCACACACTGGGTACAGTAACTATGACGTGGAATAATCAGCCTTTAGCACTTCATTAGCAGCTGTTCAGGTTTTTTTATACATATTGTTCAGTTTATGGGACAGCTCTGTGTTCAATACTGTGGTTTCAGAACTCAAAGGAGGAAAATGTTCGTGATACCGCTTGAAAAAACAGAAAGAGAGAATAGATAAAATAGTTGTATGTCACCACAAGCAGCGCTGAACTGAGATATCAGTTAAGGTACACTAAAAGTAGATTAGATTGTACAGACAATATGAAACAGGATCTACTGTATTACATTTTTAACAATGCTTCACCTTCAGCCATTATGTTTTATCACTTCATATGACAGTGGGTCATTTCCCCTTTAGTAAGGATACCCTTTGCAAACAGCCCCGGTTCCTAACTCACTGCTTAAGCAGAGAGTACCTGCTAAAAGAACGAAGTTTGAAGCACAATAAAAGCATGATGAGCAAAACAGAAACTGACATTATCCATTCAAGAAGGGTATCTTTATATGGTATGAGTGATGTGGTGTAATTAGGATGCTCCTTTTACAAGATAGCATTACAAATAGAGTCTACATTTCAAATACAGTCCTAGGAGTTCGGAGAACTCACGAGATACTCTTGGCTAGAACTCAACTCCTGTACTGCAAAAATCTTACTTATATGTGCTTCAGGTTCTATTTAAAAATTGGACAAACTAGTACCTTTCAACAATACCTTGTATTCAAAGGTGTCTCCTACACAGACATCCTAAGCTACACTTCTCTAAACACTACAGCAATATCCCATTGCAACACCCCTCTCAGAAGTCTCATCAGCTGTTGCCAGGTAACAGTGCAGAGGCAGCCCCATGGTTTGCTCTAAGTGTCCCTTGAAGCTCAAAGCGTGCACATTGTGGCTTCTCTTGTCAGATACGTGACTTCGTGGACTATCTCAGCCACAGAAGCATGCTGGCAGCTAGTTCTCCCGTGCCTTGAAACCCTCTCTCAGCTCCACAGCAAGGATATTTTTAAAGACATGTGTGAGTTGAAATAAATTTATGCACAGACTTAACAGGGTTTCTGAAAACCCCTTTACTTTAGATGTCGCAAGGAACATACATAAACAGTAAAACCAACAGACATCTTGTTTTGACTTCACTGTCTCAGCTTCCTGACACCTTGAACTCTTTTCACCTTTTCACTATAACCAGGAGTCCCCAGACTCTTCTTTCAAGCTTGTGCCATTTACTCTGAAACACATTTACTCTTCTTTTCTAAGTCTCTCCTCCTGATCTCTGCAGCATGCTGCCTTTTTGTGAAAAGAGAGGCTGATTTTCCTTCAAAATGGCCGATAAGAATCCCTCTCCTTTAATCTTCTGGCCTGCCTTGCTAGGTCATTCCTCTTCAAACACACTATGTGACCAAAGTCCCCCACCAAAGTCTAGCCACCCACTTAAAGTTTCAAGTTTGATAATTGATTTGTCACACTGAGTATTCATTAATGCCACTCAGTCATCAAAATTTAATTTTTCCTCTTTGTTAGCTTTTGGCAGGTGCAGTTTATTTCAACCAATCTACAGAAGCAGAAGCATAACAGATAAGCAAATGAAACCACATTCAAAATGATGCTTATAGTGTGATAGATTTACACAAAAAACCATCCCAATATCAAACAGAAATTACATATTGTATATAGATTTCTTGAATTGTCCCAGCTGTCAATATACTTTTACTACATGCACATTTCTGTAAATAGACTTTCTCCCATCACTACTCTTCACATAATGGAAGGTTTGTTACCCAGATTAGAAAAGCAATGGTTGCATCAACAAGATACTCACTTGAGAGTGTTCCAGCAAAAACAATATATTGTGTTGTGGTTTTGGAAACTGCCATATCTGATTTATATCCTTGTGGTATCAATTGTACAAAGGTAATTCTCTATAATGAATTATTTATTTCCTGTTTTAATAGACATCTGAGATAGTCATAAATATTTATATGTTCAGTTAATTCACTAATGAAAACTGAAGTAATTCTAAAATGGGATGTTATCTCAGAGGCATGGTGACCTAACAGTCTGCTCAACTTTTACATTGGTGAAGACAACCACTATATGGGAAGCAAGAGGAGGTGGAAAACACCTGCTCCTGAAAGCATGGTACAGCGATGGGCTAACACATCAAGATAGAATATTTTTGTGTGTATCAGAAAAAAATCTCACTTTTCTTTATCTTTATTTTTCCAATTTGTAAAATGTGTGGTAACATCTCCTAATCATACTCCTTTGCAATCCCTGGGCTTCTGACTAGCATTCCAGAGAGACTCCTCTTCAGCAATGGAAATATCTCTTCTTAGACAATGAGTTATTGGTTTGTGCATTGACCTGTGCAACTCCACTATCTTTACAGCATCTAAGAAATATTTTGGGCTGCTGGCTGCCTGAAAGTGTTTCAGTACCATCTCTGGATTGCAAGTCTACAGGCACAAATTCCTTCAAGTTCGTTGGCTGTACTGATATCACCCCACACCTAAACCAGGTAAATGTAGACAGCTAGAAAAAGGGTTTGTTTACTGCATTCATAATAAGACAATTCAGTTTACCAAGGTTTGTAAAGTCAAAAGAGACTAGAAATTTTAAAAAGAAGTCTGCATCCATTTAGACTCAGATCAGCCCTGAAAGGTCTTATCAAATCAACTCACAGCTCTTTTTCAGCTCATATCCCACTTCATAATCCATCCCTGTCTCTGGGGCAATTCACCTTTGTCTGCACCTCTAAACACAAACTACAAGTCATTTATCTAAGAAGGCAGTAATCTGTTCCTCCATCAAACAATTGCTTTTCAACTTCTGGAGAGGCTGATTGCTTTAGGTCTCATGTGAAAAGTCTCACCGACCCCATAACACACTAGATTATTCACATTTGGCTCAACTTTTCACAATCTATTAGTCCTTTGTGAAGCATAACATTAGCTGGAAAATGGTCAAACCTCAGGAAAAAAAGCCTCCCTAAATGGTAACATTTACTTTTTATGTATTTGTCATGTTGTAAAATCACAACCATCCTTTAAGCAGACACATAAATGGGATTGAGATGTGACTCATAGTTAAATGAGTCTTTTAACAGAAGCTGCATGTGATAATAATGAATGCTGCTGAAGTTAGATAGTGGTTTAGTGGCAAGACTACGGATCCCTTGCCTAATTCAGTCCAGAACACAGGGGAAACACTACTCTCATGAGTTTGGCAGCAAAGATACTACTGCAAACATTAGGAAAGAACATTACAGACTACACATCTTGCTTTCCTCTCATCACTACTGAGAAAGGTCAGCCACAAACAAATAATGATTTTGAAACTGCAAATTAATATCTTAGCTTTAGGGGGGAAAAAACAACCATCTTACTGAGACAGGTTAGAGAAAACCATGTTCTGCTGGACTTGTTCTCTGAACAATAACTCTTTCAAGGACCTCAAATCTACAGTGATTTCAGAAATTATTCACAGGCCTCCTGGACTCCAGGAGTAAAAAGTGAGGAGAAAAAATGAGGGGATGTAAACCACAGTTCATTCTGTACGTTCAACTACCGATTGTCAGTGAAAAAGGAAGAAAAATCTTTTAGATGACAGATTCTGAAGCAGTTGATGTATTTGCTAACTCAGATGTAGAAAGGAAGTGCAGTGCAATGTCACAAAATCAGAAGCTATATGGTACTCCACATAAAAATGGAATCCATTACAGGTTTGAGTACAAAGAAAACACTTCAAAAGATGAAGAGACAATCACGCAAGTTTAAAAGTTAAATAGGTCACTGGTAGAGATCTTAAGGAAAATACTGCAAAATCCAGAATTAATCCTTGACAAGGCAATTACATTGTGCCAGCAACTGAATCCGTCCGTGCCAGAACGACTCCAGTCTTGAGCGGGCTGTATTCTGACGTAATGAAGGTGTTCATGAATCCAAAACATTAGGAGAACACAGATCTGCAGCAGACAGGCATGTGAGCTCCGACTGAAGCAAGATCAGCATGTAAAACTGCCTATCAACTACAACGAGTCCAGGATAATGCCCAGCACAAGCAGCATAATGGATTACATTATTTTGCAAAAGGTTGCGGTGTCAGGGCATTTACTTCTCTTGGAAGTTGCATTTAACCAGAGGCTATCGTCCTTGGTGCCTGTCCAGGCTATCCTATAGCCATGTCTCTGCCTAAGCAGGTACCCCACTCATCCAGACCCACGCACTAACCCACAGACTTGATTTTAAGAGACCCTGAGTCTGCCTTGTTCCTCCGGACTCGCCTGGCAGTCACTGCACTGTCAGCTGACTGGCTGCCATCCCTGGGCCTGCCCCCATGCCTGCCTAGGGTCCTGACAGGATGCCCTATGCCCAGTGTGGCCACTGGCCCTGCTGCCTCACTGGCACCCATGACTCCTGGCCCCTCTGCCCTCACAGGGCAGCCCAGCCCATGCTGCAGAGTGCCTGCTGGTACTTTACTCAAGCTTTTTTTCTGCTAGCCTCCCTCAGAACATGCAAAAGCTTGCACACTTTTCCAACCAAAGAGTAGTGAGACCTACAGATCTACAGATCCGTGAGTGTATATCAAGACACAAACCCAGCGAGATCTAACAGCTTGATTAACACGAGCCAGATACATTTTTCTCATTATCACTATTATCACCTTCTGAAAGGAAGACAAATGAAGAGACATGCTACAGCATTACCTGGTTATAACTGTTAAGGTTCACAAACTCTTAAACTAATGTTGAATGTCCATTTCTTATGTTAACACTGTTTATATAGAAAATGTTCATTGAAATACAAAGGAATGTAGTGTGGAACTTGTTAGGCAAGTATTTTAAGGCAAGCAATTCGTATTTTCTTTTTGTATTTTCTTTTTTTCTTTTCCTTTTTCTCCTTCACACAGGATAAGCACGCATTTGAGGCCATAAGGACATTCTGTTCTTAGTTAAGTAATTATTTAGACAGACAATATTTAATTACACAAAAAAAGCCACACTGTAAAACAGAACCTTATTTCAGGGACAGCTTTTAAAAAAATCCTCTCTCCCAAAACCTGTTTTCAAATTTAATTATTTTCTTCCTTCTATTAAATGAGCAGCTCCTGCAAAATTCTGGCAATTCAGTATGTATTATTTTACAGAATTATTCTTTGCCACAAATGATAAAATTATTCTGATTTGTATGTCTCTGGAATTCATGCAAGAGTAAGACCAAGTCTGAATGCTAACAAAGTATTCTTCTGCCTAATGAAATATTCATACTCATTTGTCATCAAGACTTTAATAAGGAGGAATACAGCCTTCTCACTTGTCAGTAAGGGACTGGCAAAAACCTTTCCTTCATTTAATTCTGAATGTCTCCTGAACCACTTCTTATAATTTCCTTTTCCTGTACAACACAGTACAAGAGATATTTAAAATTGTCTTGCAAAGATGACTCCATATTTCAGATAGACAAATAAAGTTTATATACGTGCACCATCCAAAACTTACAGAACTTTTCACCATTAAAACTTCACACTACTACTATGCTTTCCACATCTCTCCAGATGTATCATTATGATCAGAAAAATCAGATTAAATAAAGAAGGAAAGCTACACTACAGCATGTAGAACATGCAACAAAACTTTAAGACAGCTTTATCAAGAGCCATTACCTTGAGGAAACGGCATTGCAACATTCTTGTCCACAGTATAGCCCTGAAGGCTAAAATGCTGTTTTCTCCATTTCAGTTCTGGTGGAACTAATCAGATTGCAAAAGATGTGCCCCTGAACACAGACTTTAACATGTGGAAAAATCACCCTAATTTAAGAAGGGGGAAGCGGGGCGTGGATTCTTCACCACAACTGTTTACAGAGAAAGCACATTATCTGATTTAACAAGTACACAAAATTGCATTCTTAGGTGTTCCTTATACATGTTTTATCCCCAGTCTTTCAGCCTGTCACAAAAACCAGTCACCTTCCAGCTCAGACAGTGGATGAATTTTCTATTCCGAAGGCCTTTTGGCAGATTGGTGAAAAGGTGTTCTTTTCACAGCAGCCAGTTTGCTGCTATGAGGGAACATGAAACCAAGCCCATTTTCTCAGTAGTGCTGCTGAATTCTGTGAAGCTCTCAGCTGAGCAACCTTAAGCCATTAGAAATCACCTTACTATCACCTTTTGCCCAGCTATTAAATCAGTTGGTTTCTCTGCATTACAATATCTCTTATTACAGTCAGTCACCATAGTCCTTCACTCTTGAAACTGGAAAGAAGCCAAACTATCACTAGTGAGAAGCAACTTAGCCTTACATGAATCACCCATGTATTCCTTTAGTTTATTGTTAGCTGACTTCTGCAGAGCCTCCAAACCTTCTGCCAGCATATAAATTGCTTCTGAAGCTATGAAACAAACATCAGCAAGGGAGTTGCACTAACAGCACTTTCCTACATATTAGCAGTTGTTAAGTCACGTACTCTGACTAACACCAGTCCTTCCTCTTCATTTGATGACAATATGTCTGGTTTTCAATACAGTAAGCAGTTTAATTTTATAATCATTTTTCACTAAGACAGTGTCTCGCCACAAACCATTAGGCATCACACCAGCTTATAAGCAAATTCCTTACATTTTGGAATATTCAAAATTTTCATTACAAAACAATGTAAGATCAACAGCTGAAAAATATCCTTTTAATTAAACTAATGGGGAATTTTCCCCATGAACATAGTTGTAAATGATTTTTAACACTTTTCCAAACATACAAAAGATAAAGTGATCTTTAAATGCTCTTAACTTTTGAAGATATACTCTTTTTCCTTGAATTCATTTTTAATCACAGGAAACTTTTTGAATTATGTACTACATCTACCATATTTATCTCGTAATCTCTCCTGCCCTGCCTCTCAGGACCATTAATTCAATGCTCCATCTGCTACAGTTGCTCATACCACAAGTGACATTTACGTTAGGTTTGTTTCCTCAGAAGAAAATGTATTAGAAAAGGTACTCTGACAGGCCTTTATATCCATTTCACAGGCTAAACACAAGTTATAAAGATCATCCATGTAACTACTGACAGAAGTGATGAGAGAACAAGTGAAGACAACAAGATGTGCACTGAACATGCCCTCTTCTTTCAAGTGAGTTGGAATTAATCACATCTATCATTCATCCCTCCAGTAGGTTTAAAATACAGTGTAAAAAATATACCAGGAGACATGAAAACTGCCATCCCACTCTACACGTTGTACAACTCCTCCTGCTTTACACACTCAGACTAAGTAAATTTCCCATATATGCAGGAAAACTGCTATCAAAGGCAATATTGCATTCTTTCAATATCAGAAATAAGGCTTTTAATTTTTTTTCTTTCAGAACAGATTTTATACCAAGTCTGTACACCAAACAGAATGATGTATCAAATGGCTCAGTGACAAGTTGTATGGACGTACTACAACATGACAGGATCGTCCCATGGCAGAGAGGAGGTCAGTTACATCCAGACTGCCCAGGAACATATTCAGAGATCAGAAACCTGAAGAACCCTGAAGGAGAACAGCTTCTGCTCTCCCTGTAACTCCAGGTTTTAACACTTTTTAAGATATTAAAAAGTATGCAGTAACTCAGACAGGGAACTTAGCAACAATTTCTCCTTTTGCTAAATAAAAAACCTCACGTATATGGAATAACTCCTGTTAAAAATGTTTTTTAAAACAAATGCCTCAGTAAGATCACAGATTTTGCAAAATCTGCAGTGAGCTGATAAGCATTTGCATGAAAATAATTTTCTACCACCAGCCAGAGTCTTGGTAGGTTCAGAGGACTGACCTTCAGGCCACCTTAATCCTATAGGCAACCTTTTCTCTGAAAAATCACTGCACCACACTAAGCTACTTCTCTATTTCCATTTTTTCTTGTTCATAGTAATTCTTACTTTGTGTTAAAATTCTGTATATATTCTGTACATATTTACTAACAAGAAAAAAAAGGAGAGAGAGAGGGAAAGAGAGTTACTGAAAACGCTTGTCCTGTCTTTCAGGCCCAAATTAACCACAGTTCATTTCCACCTTTCAGTTCATGCTAGGCTGGGTAACAGAGAATAGTCGAAGTAGGAAGACCATGGAAGAGATGAGAACTGTCAACAGCACTGATCACCAAAGGCTAACAGAACAAATTATTCTTACAGCTGAACTACCATGAACCATTTCCCTCTTTCTGTCACATTTGCACAATGCCTAAGCTATGGGTAGAAGTAACATAAAACACTGCTGGAAACTGGGAAACTTTCTGCCGGGAAGAGTGCAGTAAATTCTGCTTGTGCAGGGAAGTATTTATGAAACAAAACTATGGATGGGATTTTTCTTTTTCCAAGAAGTAATCAAATGTAATCAAGATTCCCTTTGGGATCAGGACCACTCTTCTAGTTCTATACCAACCCAGAAAATCACAAAGAGCAGAGACTGCACTCTTTCAAACTGTTCTAAGCAGCATTTTCTGTTGTTTCAGGTTTCAGTGCCAGGAAAAAATGTTCCTTATATATTTATATATTTTCTTTTATTATCTGCAAAAAATTGCCAGAGATGCCTCTACCTTCTTATATACCTATTTTTACATACAACATATCATTTCCATATGAATCTCAAATCTCTATTTAGTGCCTGCCTTACAGCTGTACTTAAGCAGCCCATGGTAAAACAAGTACCTTCTCCCTCTGCAGGACACCCACCCCCCTCCCCACCCCCCCACGGTAGGACATTATAAAGTCTTTACCAAAATATTTACAATATGCTACTTATTAGTGGCACCGAGTCCTCCTAAAAAACTGCTCTGCAAAAAACTTCTTTCTCATGAAAGCCACAGGTAGAAAATAGAACACCTGGAACAAGGAGACGCAGGACTGCAGTTAAAAAGCTCTACTTGAGACCCACACACCTGGGTCCAAATGTACGAAAGACAAAAGACTGGGAAGGCAGCAAAGGTAGGGCACAACTGCGTATCTAGGAGTTCACTACAGTCTCCATCGTAGAGCTGGAACTGTGTCAAGGACAGAGCAGAAGGTTTACTCGGTCCTATGACAATCTGATACACCTTGGGCTTAGGGCAGCCTTACCAGTAAAGGTATCATCACTATACTCCACAAGATCCTCCATGTAGTCTCCAAAATATTTATATGTTTTCAAGTCACAAAGCACTTTGGAGAAGAAGCTGTGGCATATACTACATATCACTGTGCATTCTATAGATACATCTATCTTGCAAAAACAGCTTTGTCAAGGACACAGGCATCTGCTGGCTAACAGGAGTCAAATCTTTTATACACACAGATAACTGCATATCTCTGCAAAAAGTGTGCCAATCTAACTATATTTTGTCTTGCAAGGGTGAAGATCACCTCAGCGCAACAGTGCCAACTGTCTTATCATTAGCTCCATTATCACAATGACTTAAAAAGAGCTATTCTTGTTACTATACACATACATAAGTATCCCATGCAAGAATTCTTGGGTTTTTTTAAAAAGAGCTAATACTTACAATATGCAAATCCTTAGCTGGAAATTGTTACCGACAGCATTATTATTTTCAGTGAATTGATTTTTCTTTATAAAATTCTTGATAATGAAATCCCCAAGTTTCATTTCACAATAGGTTGACACTGACAGGGCCATGAATCCTGATGAGAAAGAAAGCTACCATTTTCTTTTCTTGGCAAAGAACACAAGCAGGAAAAGGTATACCATGAGTCAATTCTTCAGACAGGAGTTATAATGAAAGCAGTACAGGCTGCACTCTTCACAATCCATCCTTTCTTATTGTATCAAGGTTGTAAAAGCTTATTCCTCCTCCAATACTCTAGGCACTGCCCCACATCATAACTATCAACATTACAAACTTGTAAGTCAAGACTAACAGCCTTTAAGGTACGGTTTATAACAATCACTCTTTTGAAGGAAGCCAACAGGTAAGGCCTGTAGAAAGACCTTAAGCACTGAATTTTCTTTCAGAGGTGAGACCAAAGAGTTACCTAAAAAATATACCTAAGAATTTTACCAGTCACAGAGATTTGTATTTCATCATGCCACACACCTCTCAGTTCAAAAGTCTCTCACCAGCAAGTAGTTTCTGAATGGCAGTAGAAAGAGAAGGGGCTGAAAAAGCCCAAAGTCACAAGGGCAGTTCTACCCTTAGGAAATGTTTGCAAATGGAATTACACCTCTAGTGCAACCTATCAAGTATAGCTGTGCTGTTACAGAAACGTATGAAGGCCACATTGCAAAGTAACAACTGTCAGTAACTGTTATATTGAATTACATCTTCTCCATAACTTTCACAGTATTCTTGGCATTAAGATGAAATCAGGAATCAGCTATTTTGCCTGGCTCAATAGCTTAATTTCATTACATGAGAAAGAAAAAAAAAAAAAGGTTAATAAATACAGCTCCAAGCAGAGGAACAGTCCCCAGCTGGTAGCTGACATCTGTAGAACAATTATGACATGTTAGCACAATGAGACAAGGACTTGTCTATTTTGTGGAAGGGAGTCAGAACAACACATATAGTTTTTCTCCAGGGTGCAACAGATGACGACATTTAAAAACTCTTTCTTACCTAATCCAGTCTGCTTCAGGACTTGCTATGTTCTCATCTGTTGCAACAAGAAACAGAAAAAGCAAAAGCTTGACAGTCTTCAAGACACTTGAGATCTTTGGCATTTTTCCAGCTATATCAAAGTAACAGACTACCCAAGCTAATAGTTGTCACAAACCTGACTGTGTTATAGTTCTATTCCAAAGCTGACTAACAACAAAAGAGAATAAGGTGAAAAACTAAAGGTTGCATTCTTTACCTGACATAGCTCCTGTTAGCCATATGCTCAACTCAGCAAAAGGTACTGTCTCTCTGAGCAATAAACCTAGAATAGGCAAAGGCTGAATTATTAACAAGAACATGAGGAGGCCTCAAAGGCACATGATGCATGAAACAGAAATACAAAGCTTACAGTCTGATGTAGTTTGTAAAGGCAACTTAGCTCACTTGATCTATTATGAACACTAAATGGCATATGGAAAGAGGCAGGACGATGCTTTATTGCAAAGCAGGGGAATGGTGAACAGAGTCCCTTAAACTGTCTTCATATCAGTCTCTCAAAATGTAGAATTTGACTAAACTGGAAAAAATCTGATTTTTATTATATGGTTATTGTACACATTCCCATTCCACTGGTCACCTCTCTTTTCAGTCATTAACTGCTAATATGCTTCCAACACACTGTTTTGGCCTCCAGCGTTTTGTACCAAACATTGTAGATGTTTGCTCTTCATGCAACTTACAACTGCACTGATACAGCCTCTAGGTTCATACCGTATTTCAGGTTTAAAACTGGGACATCCAATGAACTTTGAATATGGCATAGCACAGTAGGAAGGAAAGCTATACATACCAGGGCAAAGGCTGGAACTTCTTTTACATAACTTTGTGTCTTTTGATACTGCTGATAGCAACTAGAAAGTACCAACCAACAGAAGAAACCTTGCCAGGACGAAAGGAGATATTGACACCAATTTCTCCTCTCAAGAGAGAATTTTCTAGTTCCTCTGTATTCTGTTCTGCAGAAGTCTTATTACTTTCAATGCCATGAAGCAGACACTAATGATTAGGACAGCATTCAGAAAATTACATTATCTGTTCAGGCACTTTATACTGTTCCATCTAGATGTTAGGTTCCTAATTCTCGGGGTGGGAGACACAGCACTCATCTTAAGCATTCAAATGTGAATATCCACATGGAAGTTGGACATTTAAACCTGACATTCACAACAATGAGAAAATAGGACCAGCATATGGAGCCTGGAGGGGAGCATCACTCAGGAAAAGGACATATCAGAAACTCTTTGTCTGGATGGTGCCTCTGGGAAACTGGGACCAAGAGATATACCTTGCTTACTCAAATACCTCCCCTTACTTGGAATTCACCTTTCTTTCTTATACCATAATCTCAACTCCCTCCATGTTTGACTCTCAGGCAGCCAAAAGTAAAGTGCCTGGTTCCCACCTTTAGACACAAAGGAAGATGGATACTTAGTTCCTGAATTACAAGGATTAATATTAGTTCCAAGTAAACACAAGGCAGGAAGTACGTATTTACTAACAGAGATACTATCTGCTTTACAGAGTTGACCTTGCTATTTAATACACTATTTGCAGTCATTGCACACAACGTGGCAATAGTAATTCAGTTCAGATTAAATACGAGCAGATCTTTTTTTTTTTCACCAAAATGCCCGGCTTAATATATTGTTTAAGCTCTCAGCCATGAACACTGACCCCTCTGGAAACTACATCCTTTTCACGTGTTTCAGGTTTCTTACTACAGAAATCTCCAGGGGTTACTGCAAGCATTGCTCCGTGAATTGGAGGGGTAAACGAATCCCTATTGTTTCTGCTGCAGTAGCATGAGACTGAAGGAGATGAAATTTTCTTGAAAATCGTGGAAAGTGTGTGTAAAGTGAGAAAGGTCGAAGCAAAACCAAAAAAAAATGTGTCCATGCAGAGTATTAGACAAACAGCTGCCTGAATAGACTGATAGCAGTAATTATGCCATTATTTCAAGTGGGCTGAACATGTTCCACACTCCCCAGTGTACTGAATGCACCTCTCTCCACAGTCAGTATGCTAACCATGCTTCAGGAGATGAATTAATTTTCCTGAATTTTCATCTATTTCATAAGAAATATTGTAAAATTAGCTTAGTCCACTGTTTTCATACATGTAGCTCTGCAAATGTCTCCTTTTTCCATACACAATATCAGTACTCCCTCTCCACACAGCAGGGTAGAGGCCATGTCTGAGGAAGAAACAACTAGATGAAGGGTGGAGAAAAAGAGGATCAGCCAACAAGAAGCTACTGAGATGACTTGTTCCTTACAAAGCAGCAGCAGCGAATGAAAAATGTGCTTCCTCCCCCCTCACCACATGCCATTACCACAGGCCAATTCTCAGCTGTGTTCAGCAGAGCTTTTCCCTACTGTGCAGCACTCAGATGGAAAAGCTCAGCCTTATACTGTCAGACATTTATCCCAGAGCAGTGCCATTCTAGCTACAGCCATACAGCTTTTCAGCTTTGGCAAAAAGAAAGCATGTATGGCCTTATACATTGCATTATTCAGAGAAGTTCTCTTTCCCAGAGAGGGAAAAATTCCGTGCAGCTATTTTGCACAAATAAACAACAAAAGTTTCTCAAATGATTTTCCAGATTTCTGACGTGGCACTGTGTGTCCTCACTATTTACGTCACATGTTCAACTCCCAAAACAAGAGCTGGGCAGAGACGTGAAAAGTGCACGAAAAAGCAGAACAAGTTAGGAAGGAACTAGCAGGAGATTGATTTCATGCATTTCATTTATTCATCTCCATTTCTACCTGCAGAGCAGTCGCCCCACTGTCCACAGAGGAATGGATGCTTCCCTCAGCTGCACACTGTAGCCCCCCAGGCGACATCACCCTCACTGTGCACTCTTCTGTCCTTTTAGATTCTCCTGCTGCAGCTCCCTTACCTTCTTCCTATCACCCCTCTCCATTTTAGGAGCTACATGGCTTTATCAAACAGCAGAGACATAATCCATCACAGCAAATGAGTCCTCAGGTTAGCACTATTTTCACCTGTAATACAGGAGTCTTTACTAAAAACGCCACTTTGAACTTGTGTCCTGGATGATTGCCAGCCCCATTGCAGCTTGTTTATTCTGCTGCAGTACAGTTCAGTTTAAACTCATGAAAAGGAGCTAAACAGTTACAACAAAAGAAAAATTCCTACTGAATGAAGTGCTGATTGTTCCTGCAGGTGCAGAGCACTCCCAACTTCCCTACAGTAATCAAGCCCAAGACATCCTTCTGTTCTCTGGCTCTACATTATTGAAGTTCAGCTGTAGAGTAGATTGGAAAAAATTTAGTGTTCGCCTGTTCAGTTATGTTCAGGGTTTGTATGAGGCTTTTTCCCCCCTTCTCCTTTTCTGTTACTGATCCTTAGGCCCTCTTCCCTTGTATTTCCTTGGATCACGAGAAGTCACTTCTTGGCGGGGGGAGGGTAAGTTTGTAAAAACTAATGACAGAGAAGCAACAGGTACAGAATGCATTTCACTAAGTGTGTTCAGATAACAACTTAAAACTAGGACTAGGTTAAAAAAAACCCCAAACAACAAAAACCACCAACCAAACCTTTAGCAGAACAAAAGCAAACCATTACGGTAACTTTCAGGACTTCAAACCCCCTTCCTACACACAAATGTTCTTTCATTACTCTCACAGCACCGCACAGTGCATTAGCACTTTATTCATTACTCCCCTCTTCTCCAGTCCCTCAGTGGCCAGAAGGCTGCTAACGACAGTAACTTCTGTCTTTGTAACACAAGATGTTTCTATTCCCCAGACAAGCCTGCACTCAGGAGTCCCTTGTTAGTGAGCCTCTCCAGGCATTACCACAGCAAGAATCATTGTCTTTGTCCAATGAACTTTTTATCGTGAAAGCATTTGGCAAAAACACTGCAAAAACCGTCCTGGAAGCTCTTAAAGCAACCAAATAGCCACTGCACTGCTCACTAAATCCCGCTTCTCTGTAGTTAGAAAGTCAGTTACATAGATACAATATTTCTTCTAGTCAAGGATTTTGGATGGTACTGGATAATTCACTTACTCTGCACATACATCAACAGGGCAGCACATAACGCTGAGGAAGGAATCACCCAGTGGCCCTCTCTCCAATGCACCCAAATATAGTGCTGCAGATAATGTTCCTACAGCTTCCTAGCCATGGAACACCATGGCTCAGCATACATCAGCACAGAAGTTCGTTATTTTCCGTTTCTAAAACAATCCATTTGCACTTAAACTGACTTTCCATTTTTAAAAGGGTCTGAAATGGCTTTTAGAAAGCTATATTCACCTTGACTCCTAGCCAGATTATGATATGAAAATCTTAGCCCAAGGGAAAAATAGCTCTGCTTGGTTCAAGTCACATTCTTGTTGTTTAAATAAAACTTGGGTAAACTCTATTTTTGTGCTACAATGTCAATAATCAACACCAACTTGGATTAACATTTGAAAGATTAAGGTATATACAGCTGGAATATTAACTGCATTACAGTTTGAATTTGACATTAAGAATGAGCTGGGACTTCAGTTTGGGAATATAAAAAGGGTCTTGAAAAAACATTCTATGTATTTTCAGAACACATTCCACAAGACTCCACAGTAGGTTAAGATACAATTTACTGCTTTTGTCAGAAAAAACCTCAGTAACTGCATCTAACTTGATGACAGTGACCTCTATGACTATACTATGCATCGTGCTAACTGAAATTTCTGTACAAGAACATAGTTTCCCACCTAATCACTTCACAAAACCTCAAAACACTGATCCTTGGTTTTCAGTGCAATGAAACTGAAATTCCAGAGTGCAGCTTTTAAAGGGGCAAATGAAGTGAGAAAACCTAGCTTTAAAAAATGAAAACTAAAAACCATTTTGTATTCACAGAAATAAATGCACCACTTCAGAGAAATAAAGACATTTTAAGTTAGTCTTATCTCAATTTGCGTGCAGCATTGTCTATGGATAACAGTACCTTTCCTTTCTTTTGCTAGTAACTGCATACTTGTATGTACCCAGGAGGAAGATTTGCTTGAAGGAATTTATAAAGTGTTATCATAGTATTTGCAATGTACATTATGGTCCACTAGTTGCTATAGGTCGCTTAAGGAAGTACTATACACTAGAGCCAGATCTATTTAGGGAACTTACAGAAACTTTTCTTCAGTTATTCATGGCCTTGTCCCGATGGGCCTGAATCCCGTATCACGCCTACTTACTTCTTGCCTTGTAGTATCTTCTGCCATTTTTAATCATGGAGATTTTTTTTTTTCCTGAGCATTCCTTACCTATGATTTTGGAAAAACAGGTACAGCTGGTCGCCCCCTCGGAGGCGGGGTACCCGCACAGCCTCAGCAGCAGCGCTTCTACGGCGCTGCCACCCGTGCCCCCAGGCAGCCCAGGACCACCTCAGCGGGGCTCAGGCCACCTCCCTTCCCCGCCTAAGTCCGCGGGACTGAGAGCAGACTTCGCTGGGGCCAAGACAAGCTCCCGGCGGCAGTGACAAGTCCTGCCCGCACCGACTCGCTAGAGAGGTGACAACCCCTGCCCGGGTCTGAGCGCCAGAGGACTGCAAGGCAAATGGCGAACGCCATTTCGAAGCCCCTCTCGGTTGAGGCGCGACCCCCACCCCAACCGGCGGCGGGCGGCCCCGCAGGGCCGGAGACCTGGCGGGAGCTGGGCACACCTGAGAGACAGTGTTCTCCCTATCTCTGCACGGCTGAGGAGCCGGGGCAGCGGCCACTCGCCCGCCCGGGCCGAGCGCAGAAGCCGCAGCGGNGGGCTGGAGTTTCTCGGGAAAGGTCTATTGAACACCGTGTAGGAAGGGTAATGTTTAGTGAGCTTTTACAGAAATAAAACCGATGCGTAGATGTGCACATCTAGCAGAATCGCTGGAACTAAACGCCTCAGTCCCCTCTGTGCAATTCAGTTCACTGTGGAAAACAATGAATTGCGAGCGCAGCTCCGTCTGTGCTCTGAGAAATGGGTCCTGGTGAAGGAAAGGATTTTATGAAGTATTTCTTCCCCTCTGGGTGTGAGTGTGGGGGAAAGCTCCCGTCTTTGGGCTTCTCCTTTTGTACCTATTTGTCTTAATTGAGTTCTGTCAGGTTTCAGGTTGATTCATGAGAAAAAATTCAGGTATGTATTTCTCTTAGACACTTTTCTTTGTTTACAAAACATCTTAGAAAAACGGGAGGTTGTTCTTTTGAGCAATATGCCGATGCTTTTTCCAAGTGAACACATCACGGGGGCTCCCTCTCACTCAGCTTTCTACATCAGTTCTTTTTCTGCGTTTTGCCAGCCCATCATCGCCACTCTCTGGTTCTTCCACCGCGGCTGTAACTGTACCTGCCTCATACAATGTTCTAAAGAGAGAGCGACTGCTGCATTCATCAGCTTCAACGAGGGCTGACTCACTCCACAGTTCCAGTACCACTTCAAGCATGGTATTCATTCTCATGTATATTTAACGAGTATGCTGTAAGCAATCTTCATAATTAAAAAAAAAAAAAAAAAAAAGTATGAGAGCTTTATATCCATGTATTTTTTCGTATTTATTTAAGATGCAAACTTTAAAGACCAAGGACCAGTGGATTTCTCTGCAACACTCTTTCAGCACCACCTTTATCAATTTCTGTACCAGTGTTAACAAGTTTTTAACTATCATCATTATGACCAAGGTATAGTAATTTATTTTACCCTTCTCTTGATGAGTGAATTCTGTGCTTTGTAATCTTATAGACACACTTTTTCCCCTGCCATCCACATTCTAGTAAATTATGCCAAGATAATCCTTTATCGAAACTAAAAATAACTGATGCCAACCTTGATTCAGATGGTCAGTAGAAAATGAAAATACTAAGCATTTTCTCTTGAGTTTAGCCCATCACAGCATTAGATAGAATCTGAGGTGATACAAGAGTCTCCAGAAGTTTTGCTGGGCAGTGCTCCATTTCACACTATTGTTTTGTTGAAATTTTGTACACTGTAGAATCCAAAGTCTTCATCATGAGTCATTATTTTCTCTTTTTGTCAGCAATTGTAAAATCACAGAACCACCAAGTTGGAAGGGACCTGGCAGGATCATTGAGCCCAACTCTTAAGTGAATGGCCCTGTTGTATACAGAATTATATAAACAGTGTGACAACAAATTGTAATATAGACAGCAAATAGTAATATTAGACACACATCTGACCATCAACAGGCTTGTCCAAGGTGGATCCAAATGTTTAAACCTACATGCCCTCAGTTTATGAAGTTATATAACACACTTTAGAACATCAGTTTTGCATAAAGTTCTGAAATGTGAATATTCCTTACCATGTAAGAAGCACCAAGATTCAGCAAAATTAACATCTTAATACAGTATTCTGCATGTATGCCCTGTGTTCCTCATTAGTCTCAAGAATTCTTTGATAATAAAATCTAGAAGTTCTAGGTATTCCCACATTTCTCCCAGATTCTTATGTTAGTTTTTGAAACATAGGAACTTCCTCATTTATTTCTACGTAATTTTGGCTCATACAGTCTAGACCATTGTGAGTTCTGTTACAAAACTCATCTGTTTCTTAATTTTCTTTATTTCTCTTCCAGTACCTACTTTTGTTCTCCTGCTGATGGTTTTTTTAATCCCTTTTCACTAGATACTTGCTGTCCAGCTAGAATCCAAACAGTGTTTTCTGAACATTGCCAGCCTGTTCAACATACCCGTTTACAGTCAGGGTACAGTTGCAATGGGTAACTACACTGGGTTGGAGCTACACAGGTGGTATGCTTATATCCCACACTGGATTTCCAAACACGCAGCAGTCTTCCATGATGCAGCAATTTTCAGTGCAGTGGTTTTGTAAGTATAACTGAACTTCACAACTCGCCAGCAGAGTCATCCATGAATCACCGAAATACCATAATGCAGAATTTGAAAAGGCAGCTAATTTATTTCAATTTAAGATTAAAATAAAACAAAAAACTCCCCAAACCCAGCCCAATCCCCCTTTATCTTAATCCTAACTTCTGCATTTCAGCAGGAATAAATATTGCATCTCATAACCCTTTCATTTTTGTAATGTTATACAGGTTAATGTTAGTATTCGCAGTAATGGGAAGACTTGTCCATCCTGAACTCCAATTTACAGGAACGTTGCTTATTCTGAACCCAGACAGAAACAAGCCACATAGAAGTACAACTGTTTTTGTTGTCGCTTGCAAATCTCAGGTAGAAAAAGAACAGCTCTTAATTGCTGTAGTACTTCTGATTACAAGTGCAATAATGATAGACTTGTTATACAATGGCTGCACTAATGCAAGCCATTCCTAGCCTTACTTTAGACTGCATTAGAAAATTAAATAATTTGTCATTTATATGGTCATGGCTAGATGCCAAAAGGTGAAAAGCTATTATTAAATGAAATGTTATAAAAGGCTATAGCTTCAAGAATTAAATGGAAACAAAATATTTCATAGGCAGTAAATAATCTACAGAATTTGACTGATGAGGTTATCCAAAGTGTAGTCCACAGAAGCTTTCAGTTGCTATATGTTAACTAGGGTTTTTTGGCGATCTGTTGATGTTTAAATTGTCATACAACACTGACTTGTAGAAAAACATGTAACCAACAAATTATAAATGGAAACACTTTAATCATAAAACATATCATTATAATGGAACCTATGCCTTCTGTAAGTAAAAAAACTGAGATGCATTGTCTTACTCTGATTTATAATCTTAAAATCTCCTTGTCTAAATGGAAATGCACAAACATTATTCACTACAGTAAATCCCTTTTTAAGTTAGGAGGACTTCTTGCTTTTTAAATACCTGTTCATCTCTGTGTACATTTTTCTTTGCCCGGAGATAGACTTGGGATTACAAAGAGAATGCATGATTGCATTAAGCTACACACATCATAAACACTGGTGAATCAGAATTGAATGTAATAATACTAAACAAGTTTGCTGGAAGGGAAAAAACCGTGCTGAAGACTTTAAGGACACTGCTGAAATGCATACTGCTTTCATGAAAATCTTAAGGCAGTTTTGAATTTTGGGTATGCACATACAGCACTGTGAGCTCTTAAGTATCCAAGTTACTGTGTATTTTGTTTTATTGTCTTGTCCTACCAGGTCACACAGGTGCTGCTCTAGTTTTCCTTTTTTAGCTTTTAAATAAATGCAAATGCACTTTGTTTAAGGGTTGCCACCATTTTGAAGAAAACAAACTGTGCAAGAAGTTTGGTAGCCAAGATCTTGTGGCAGTTATGTTTTTAAACTGACATCTGAAATGGCAGTATCTGCATTTAATGTGTCTGTGCATACTTGCATACAAAGATTGTTGCTCCAGCGGAGACATCTAGTTTTCTTCTTTTGAACTAGTAGAATAAAAATCCTGAATAGGAAACTACTGCATTACCTGAATACCACGGACAGAAAGGGCAAAGCAACTGAGTTTTACTGCATGGATCAAAGCAAAAAACAGCAAAGGGGACTGAAAAGGAGAAAACCTCCACTCAAAAATTCTTCAGTAGTGAAGGAAATTACGTACCAGCAATGTTAATGTAAGAGTGGATTCCACTGTCTCTGAAATCAATGGAAGTAGTGAGAAAAATATTGGAGCTTTATGCATCTGTTCAAAGATGATTTAAAGAAACCAACAGCTGCAGAGTATTCAGCTAAGGACTATAGAAGTGCAGCAAAACTACGTAGATAGCAGCACAGCATTAGAGTAATTACACTTGCATTAGGAAAAAGCAGAGAAGCAGGTCAATAATATAACAATTGTAGCCAAGACTGAAGTGCAAGGTACATAACCATACTCCAGCCCTTACAAATCATAAGCACAAACTGCAGACCTCAGGCAGACACCTGGAAACAGAAGCGGGGAGATGGAAGGCCTGGTGTAGGGATAGCACTGAAATGTAAATAGCATTGCTGAACTACAGTGAGTTGGAATTATACTGGACTCATTTCTGACTCTAAAGTCCAGAGGAAGGTGACTTAAAGGACTTTTCTAAAAGCCAACAACAAAAACACACATAGAAGAGCCTACACATTATATACTCTAGATACAAATTAGCCACAGAGTCTATCTGGCAATGTGTACCACAGTTAGTGGTATCTAATCTGTTCTGTAACCTAAGTCATGTTCCCCAAATACTATAAAATCACTCTTTATTCTGCAGAGCTGGAGTGTGATGCTCCCAAGAGTAATCCTTACTCTTGCTTTGTGAAGCTTTCTTCACAGAGGAAGGAGTAGTGTAACTGGGAGTGCCATTACAACATCCCATAGCTAATTATTATTTTAAAATTATTATCACAGATTATTCTGACTTGGAAGGGACTCACAAAGATCACAGAGTCCAATTCTTAGCTCTGCATGGACCATCCCCAAGAGTCATGTGCCTGTTGTTATGTTTAAATCTATCCATTTATCCTTAGTGGATGAACATCTAAGGTACTGAGTGTCCTGTATCACTCAATGCTAGGTCTGAGCACATAGGACATTAATGATAAATTTTGGAAGGTGAACTTATCCAAATAACCAAAGTGCCTTCTCCTTACATCTTCCCACAGGCAACATTTTACCCCCGTATAGTACAGAAAATTAAAAGCTGCAGAGGGAAAGAGTAAAATGAGATGATATTTCACATTAAGAATATCTTATGCAAATTCCCAATTATGCTGTACACAATAGCAGTGCTGGGTAAGATGTATCTACAGTTCTTTATTTGCTGCTTTTCTTCTTCTACCTAATGAGTTCCCTTAGTATTCAAAATCCATCTTTGCTGCCTCACACTTACTAAGGTAAATCACTTGAATGGGCTGAGCTTTCTTTCATTTATTGTTACTAGGGAACCACCTTGGTATTCACACACATAACACGTATTTTGACATATGTTTCGGAGGATGAGATGCAACACAGCTCTGCAATATACAGCGAAAAAATGTACTGCAGCATTCTTGGAAACATTCTCCCACAGAAGAGCAGTGTTACTGTAGTACCTTAGCTTCAGATTGCTTTGGATTTCTTACTTGTTTAGACAGATTGGAATTGTAAAATTACATGCAGTAATCTGATTAATAGTCCCTAGTTTTTCCCAGGATTAAAACAGAAAGAACACCAGTCTGTGAAATAAGTGTTGCTAAAATAGCATCCTTCTAATTTATTTTTTAAAAAATACTCTTGTGTAAGGAAAATGTTCTGTAAGAAGTCTTGCTATTAAGTTATGTAACTAAAAATATCCAATCCACGTAGGGAGAAAGTGGAAGTATGAACCTTTTCTGAATAGCCAGGTATCTGAAGGTTATTTCAATGACATCAGTCACCTGCTGGAAAGTATCAGTCATATAAATACTGCGCTAAGTATTGAAAGGCAATAAGCTTCTTTAACTCTCAGAAAGTATTTCTTGAGATAGCAGCTTCTGGCAGGACAAAAAAAGATGATGTAGAGATATTGAAGAGGTATTATTCTGTCCAGTCATGTCAGAGTATGGGCAACAACCCCATTTTAATTGCCTGTTGATTTTGATTACTGCCAGTATATCTGTGTGAGAAGGGACAATTGAGGTTGAAGGCAGCAAAGTTTGAAAAAATGCAAAAAGCATGAAAATGAAACATGAAAGAGCCATATCTCACTTAAGTCCTGTGTGCACATATATATTTATTGATCTAACATTATAGAGCAGCACTCATTTACTTACTGATGTAAACAGGAGGTGTTCCCTGTCTTAAAGGAGCTTACTAGTTGAGACAAAACAAGCAGGATAAAGGAGACAGCTAGAGAACCTGAATGAAACAATACTTAACAATCCCTTCAGCTGCCCTGAAGATCTTAGTTTAACAAAACCTACATGCCTATATTTTATATGATGTGTATGTTTACACCAGCATCGTCACCAAGTACCTTGTTGCAGAGCTGAGATTAAAACACCAGCTCCATACTAAACTCTCTTGAGAACAACGTGAAACTGTCCTAGAACAAAGGCAGTTCCTTTTAGAGCCTGTGGAGATACTTGGAAAAAATGCAAAGTTAGTTTTAAATTTTCAAAGCTGATGTGTAACAAACCTAAAATGACCAGCACCATAGAGCAAGAAAGCAGCCAGAGTCTCTAGAAACTAATTTTCAAGCTGCACCACCCTGGCTATCTCTACATTAAGTACCCTGAGAAAATGCAATCTTATTCACAAAGTATTGCTATACAGTTGCAGAGGGCTCTCCAGCTGGTTTAGGATTCTTTTGTAGTGCAATACTACACAAACAAAGCAGTTGTATATACAACATGGAGACAAAAAAGGCACAAAAGAAAGCAGAGCTCCAGTTCTTCAAAGAAACAGAAGGAAAGTATCACTTTTCACAGCAAACTATTACTGGCTTCAATAGCCACGTGCAAAGGATATTCCTTGACACCTGAAAAAGACACAAAGGCTCATTATCTACTTTAGGTATTTGCCAGTATTATAAGTAATCCCTGAGAACACGTTGTTCTGATTTGGCAAGTGCTTCAGTACAGAGTTGTGTTCTACATTAAAATGTGACCCATACACATCTGGTCACCAGATTTAAGGCCAAAATGTAGGGACAGTAAATATTTTAACTATACTTTTCTCAGTACTGGGCATGAAGAATACTTGTTTTTCTCCAGCTTTAATCTCTGAAGGTTATCTTACTTTGTTTTGTTGTAACATTAAAAAAATAATCCAACCATGAGGAATAAACCCAGCAATTAATAAATTGTTTTCAATCAAAATTATTAAAATTTAGTAGTAATGAGTCAAAGGTAACCTATAATGGGAAATGTATTAGACACTGCAGTAGGAGAAGAGGCAAGGTAAGTCAAAAGGTTGAACTCACAGCAGCTGGGACTCTTCTCAATGTAAGAAAATTTGCAGGGAAACTACTGCCCAACTGAGAAAACATGCAAGTATGGGCTTTAGGCACTGTGTCCTACCAAAAGGAGACATTCATCAGCCCAGCAGTACAGATCTCACTGACTGCAGTGAGCAATCTCACTCAAACAAAAACAAACTCAACACAGATTGTCACACAGAGCCAGCATCCTCCGATTACGTGCACTTCCTTATATCCCGTGGTTGATAAGGAAAAGAGCTGTGAACCTCCGCTCACTGGCTCAGGTCATTCCTGTGGGTTTCTTTGCAAACAGCCTCATTTCATTGTCATCTATGCTAATAGTCAGACAGGCTCCATTCATCACTGCCCCCACCTCTGAAGAAAGAAAGTGGAAAGCAGGACTGCAGAATCTGGGTTAGATGAAAATGAGATCAAAATCATATCAAGATCACCACAAAACTCAAGTCTCCTCTGGCAGCTATGCACACAACATGAACTGATCTCATGGGATTCTGAAGTAAAGAATAACATTTGTTGGATACTGTAGGAAAAAATCCTATTTTTAAAGGAAAAATGTAATTTCCTTGTGAAATACTGTGAGTTATAGAAGATTCCTATTGCAGGGGTGATGAAAATATTCATTAAAAATTTCAGGCCACCACTGAAAAAGGAAAGATGCTATTATCCAAAGGTCAAGGTCAAAAGAAGACTGTTCCACCAAATCTCTCAAAGGTCAAAAGAAAAGAAAAAACTTAGTACATAAATATTACATTCATCAAATCGAAGTAATAGTTATTCCAGAAACAGACTTGAAAGAAAAAATCAAGCAGTTTTCCCAGTAGTTTCTCAGCTCAGCAATTTAACTTTAGCAGTTTGCAGCAGCAATGCTGTAATAGCTGAAATAAACTTTAAGCACTACTTTAAGTGCTATAGTTATGAATAAAATAATCCAAATTAGTATTACAAAATACATGACTGTAAGTAACAAATTAAAACACATACCAGGTTTACTGTCTATGCAAAGTACTTTGCATACATAAGATTTTGACATTTAAATAACTGCCTGGCTATTGGGTGGAATTCAGTGTAATTTTGGATTAGTGGGTTAGAGAGAAAAAATTTCATGAACACACAGATTGACAGTAGACTTTTATTAACATATCTTACAATGGCAATTACTGTATTCCTAGTTTTGTACTCTTCTGATGTGTTATAAAGATTGACTTAGAGTCTACAGTAATGTACTGTACTTAAATGATCATTCATACAGGATATCACACCAGAACATTTGAGTTATACACACACACCACTCTAGTTTGGACCTGTTATTTTTCAAGGCTAGCTTAATAAAGTAGGATTTAAAAAGTTATGGGGGAAATAAAAATTCTTGTTTAGCAGCATGCAAGGATATTCAAGTACAATTTTTCAACCAATTAATTTTTTGTTGTCTTTAAATCAACTGGTGACTAATTCACCAGTACTATAATAACCACTATGAAATACCCAAATGTTAAAGTTAAGGCTAATAGTTTTACTTCACATCCATATGCACAATCAGAGAACATTCTGTTTTAAATAAAACACAGTAATCAAATTCTGGACACATTATCTCTTGTAAATATAGCATTGGAGCTTCAAACTACAGATCACTCAAGTTCATGAGCCCTGTAATAATGTTATGCTGGCAATGTAAAGAATCTTTTTGCTCTTTAACCACACTTACAAAATGGCCTGATATTCTTAATGAGCAATGCAAAAATATCACAGGCAGAACTTATAATACAGTATCAAAAAAGTAGTATTTTGGAAAAGACACAGCCATTTAGTTGGTGAAACAGTAATTCTAATCTTACAGGAAGTACTGTAATACTTCTGAGATATATATATATATACACATATATATATTTATATGTATGTATAAAAACCAGTATCCTTTATTGTAGGGTTTTTCAAATTGCAGGTATCCAGAAAAAGTCATTGTATTTACTTACTTTTCCTTCGGTCTGTTCTTGATTGCTATACAGTCATTTTATTTCCCCTATACACTTTTCACTATATAATGATTTCCAATGGGGAACTGTTTTCTTTGTATATGTGGCTTTATCATAAGATGTTTTTATTTTACACATATAAGTTTTATTTTATACACAAGCTGTGGAAGTCAAAACTACCAGGAACTGCTTGGTAGTACTGTATGAAATAGCCAACAAATGTCCAACACTTGTGAAAAACAAGAGTAGCAATATATTACATACCAGTATTTTGACTATAATCTTTCCTACCTACTTACACTATGGGTTTTAGCCCAGTCTTGCCTGTTCTCATGAATTTTTTAGTCCTCTAAGCATAAACTGTTTTGGCATTCATCCAGCGAGGCTGCACATGCACTGGTAGTTCATCTTGGCTACCTCTGTTGAATTTTCTTTATTTTTCCTTGTTTAGGAAACCAAGCAGAAAGAACAGTGATTACTTTAAACAAATACAATATTGAGGAACCTCCTGAAAAGACAGTAAAGATACAAAATTATGTTTAATTTTTAGAATAGCCTGCACATTCTCAATCCAATCATTCTGAAACATAACATCTGGTTTGTAATGATAGGCAGGCTTATGGTTGTTACGCTTGTAACTGGGATCTGCTATGTTGGGCACCATCCAAATTCTCTATATACAGCAATTTCTGTATGTTATCACTAACAATTTATTCAATTGATATGAAAAAAAGAGAAGCTCCTTCCTGGAAAAAAAAAATGAAGACAGAATGTGTGTTCTGGATTACATGAAGAACAGTAAGATACCTAATTTACAGCTATTTCACTTACTTATGGAGAAAAAAAAATGAAGTTCCTGAGAACGTGTAAGTTTTCAGTAATGCCTGAAATAGTTCAACAGACCTCTATAAGTGAAATACTCTTTCAAATTCAACTTCCAGACCAATTATTACCATGCAGTCTCGCAGTCATTTTACAGACCTAATTACAAATGCCTATCAAGTAAAAACCTCAAGCCAACACAGAAAAGGCAAAGAAATTTTATCCAACATACTTCATAGATGTACTAGATATATACACCGTTTCAGCAAAAACTGCTAAAAACTCAACTCCATGCAAAGAAAAATAAAAACCAGACAGCTACCCCTGGAGCCTGTAAACAACTCCAAGTAAAATTTGTGCTTCTTAACAATAATGGGCTTTAAAAACACAAGAAAAATAGACTACTGAGTGCAATAAGATTGCTCACACCATTTTGAGGATTTAATTTCAATTATTGTATCATTCTTTAGTAGCAACAACAGCTCATTTTGCACAGATTTCACGTTGACAAAGTTCCATTTCCCTTTTATGCCCATACCCGATTCCACCCCGAGCCAAAGAGCTAAACTCCCATTCAGTTAAAGCTTTTGTCAGTCAAGATGCATTCATTCATGGTAACAGCAGTTATATGGTGTGCAGATGATGATGATGATGATGATGATGATTTACAAGCCATTGTAATGTGGCCCCCATCTTTTATTGATATGATCAAAAGTATGAGACACCCACTGCTGTTCAAGCACTTTGTATCTTTCCTTGCATATGTATAGGGGTTTACCACGCCTGTGGAGGGGGAAAAAAGAGAACAAGAAGAAAATAAAAGGTTAAAATGCCAAATAAATGGAAAGATGCTTCATTATACAATCAACACATGATACTCATACAACTTTTTTTGCAGGGTAAACATGCATTTTTATTGCATTTTTTATTGGTGAGGGGTTTTCAGTTTTGCTTCTGGTAGGATGATTGCTGGGACTTCCCTTCCTTACCCTGGATAGCAGAATCCAGAAACCATCACTTGTTTTCTCAGTCATGTGTAGCTTGGAAGTTATGCTCCTTCCCTACACTCGAATCCAACTGCACTGTTCGATTAAAGGCCAAACAACAACACTGGGAGATAAGTGTTTCCCAACACAATACTCAGAATTAACTACCGTTGGGAATGGCAACAGGAATTTGTCTGCTGGGTGCCTGGTGTAACTCAATGATTACATGATTACACCACCTTTGGGCCAAAAAACCCTCAAAAACCCAAGAGAATAAAAGTCAGTCCAAGCTGCAATAAATGGGGATTTTCCATTTTTCCACACAAGAAAGGTAGAGATCTATTATTATCTGTTATTGCATGTTACAAGACAAAGTTGATCTACACAGAGGCACCAACTACGAAACACATTTGAAATGAAAACATTACCTAAGATCTCTGTCTTCTTCACCATGTGCATCGAGATAAACAGAACCCCAAAGGCAGAAACGATGGCCTCGTATGATGATGATTACAGATGCGTTAATCAAAAGGAATATTCCTGTCCCAGCTCCACAGTTTTGAGAATGCTGTAATGTTATGGGTGTAGAAAGGCAAGAGTGCAAAGATTCTGTTAATGTCTGTCAACTTTGTAACAGAAGAAATTTAAAAAATAGTACTTTCTTTTGCTTCAAATAACATGCACGCATTATTTACTAAGAAACAGTCTGCCACATGACAGCCTGGCCCAAAATTCTCGACCCAAACTAGAATTCAGTGTCTTGTGCTGCCATAACAACACCTGTGTTTCCCTACTCAGAAAGGGAGGATATTTGTTATGTAAAAACTGAGTAACAAAAAATAAGCAAAAATATTCTGTACACTATTCTGAATTTGCTGCTGTACAGCAAACTGTATAGGATTACCAAATATTTTCCATAGATGGCAAGAACAGGAGAAAATATTCAGAAAAATTTAGTATTACCTCTTTTACAACAGTCCGTATTGTTAAACATTTGCTTTCTCTATCCATGCCCACACGGCTAGTCTATAGCTCTACAAATCTAGTAAAAAAGTTTTTTTAGTAATTCTTGCTTTGTTCAGTATGTCATTCTTCTCTATGAATAGCACTATCTATATTCATCAATTGATTTTAGCAATTAAAAAATGCACTCTTCCTATACGATTTGAGTACAATTAGAAGCTATAATCCCATCAACTACAACAAAAATTAATTACATATATTGTTAATTTCTTTTTTTATAACATTGTTTTCATGAAGCTTGACACCTTAAATGTAACTATAAATTCTATTGTAAATTTTGCCCACCCCTTTTTCTTCCACCACATTGGCATTATGAGAGAGAAAGGTGAGTTCAAACAACTTCAAGACAGTCCAAAATCTCTCTGAAATTTTATGACCCATTTGTAAATATCTCTCTAACAAATTCCTCTCACAGTTTTGTGAAATCCATATAGTTGCAGTCTTCCCCTAACTGTTCAATGGAAGTAAAGAGAACACCTTATCAAAGCAAACCTTTATCATAGTCTGAAAAACATTAATAGATGTTGTCCAACTCAGGCTCCTGAAAGAACTTATATATACACTGACTAACTAGAAAACTTTGCTGCTGAAAAAGTCCAAGACCTTAAACAGCACTTATGTAGTTACAGTATGTAGATGCCTGGTACGTAGACCCCCTAGGTAGTCGGGTATCAGAAAGTACTCAACTCACTACACACTGATACTCTGTGTACTCAGAAAGTGAGGAAATGAAACAGAGGAAAATTACAATTATATACAAACAACCAGAATGTAGACAAATTTCAACTGGCTATGAATCAAAACCACGTATCAACATTACACACAGCGGCTTTGGAAGACTTCTACAAAAAGGTGAAATAAGTTGCTATGCAAGTAAATTGCCCTCAGAATCTAGTCTAGGTTTATCCCTCAGAAATAAGCATTAAACTTTATCATGGGGGGTTAGACTAGATGACCTTTCAGGGTCCCTTCCAACCCAAACTATTCTATGATTATATAAACACATTTTGAAAAGAAAACCATCAAAACTGAGCAATGGAGTTAACAACTATTAATGAGTGTAAGAATCAATTACAGAATTTGAATTAACTCTCTCTTACCAGTACACATTCACAGTAACTCTGTTGTTTACAGCACAGTCCTTTCAAGCATACAAAAGTACCACAAACTAAGCAAACAGCAGGATCTTTAGGAACCTTGGTACAAACAGAACAAGTTTTTCTGTGATAATACTGAAAAATGGTATTGTAATTCTCAGGCAACTGAAGGAGGCGTGGCAAGTCCCACTTAGGTTCCTGGATAAGCAAAGCCTGCAAATAAGGTAAGAATATATATCAGTTCTGTGCATTTGTTTAAGCATTTGTATTTTCTAAAAAAAAGAGAATACCAAATAAAAGAAACATGCAGTTTAAAAATCTCTCATTTCTTTTGCATTTCACAAATTTAGTAGTTGAATGTCACCTTGTAGTAGTCACCTGCTCCTGGCTGATCACCCTCCCCAGCTGCAGTCGTATTCCATCCTTTGTAACAGGTACAAAATGGGCACACTAGCCTTTTCCCAAGGATGTTTTCTAAATGTGACATATTTTAAGTGCAAAAACCTTTGCAGCTAAAACAGGAGGATTAAGAGTGATCTCCAGGAAAGACACTCACTCTCTGCACTAAGTTTGCTTGGCAATATCAATGTGCTATTCCCAAACCCTGGCACCGACTACGAAAGCTGCCTCCCAGCTAAAATTTAGACTCAAAAACAGAACTAGTTCTGAAGTTAGGCTCTGTAAATGATAATCTGAAGACATCTGCCTGTTTTTCAAAACTGTATTGGACACAAGCCATTAAGAAGTTACCAGAACTCACAATTTTTTGTAAGACAGGCACTACCTGCCTTAAACATTGCTTTGAAAAGCCTAACTCTACACATCTGCTCTTAAAAACACTGTCCAATTTTATGTTGGGGTTTTTTGGTTGGTTGGTTGTTGTGGGGGAGTTTTTAAACAGTAATATGTTTTCCTTCAATGCAGTAATTTTTTTCTGTATTTATAATTGATGGGCATAGTGGTCAGATAGGATCTTCTTTGCAAGGTCCAAATTTTTTTTTAAGAGTGAATGACCTTGAAACCTAAATTGCAAAGAAAGAAAGAAAGAAAAAGAAAGAAATACTGCATTTGTACCTGGTTACTTTCCAATCATAGGAAGAATGCTATCAGTTTCACTGCAATCTATAATGTCTATCAGATTAGCAGCAACTGTATTCTGAGATTAATCTGAGTATTCAAATTTTCACAGGAACAGATCATGTTGCAGTGAGGAATGCATCTGGCTTTCCCCTGACACCACAGATTTAGGGAAGGGGGACTTGAATTGTTGAGATGCACCTTTGTCATAGAAACAATGCACTCATGTTGAACCATTTCCATTTCCCAACTGATTATTTCAGTTGCCCTAACTCAAGTCTTGGTATTATTTCTTTAACCTCCAGAGAAAATGTATCATCTTTCATCAGTAACTATTAAACGGCTTTTGTCCTTTTCATCTTTTTCAGTATTGCAACTGAAGATGCTCAAAAGTATCACTAATGTAAAATAGGCAAGAAAAAGTTCTGATACGTATTTTCTTAAAGTTCCTATTATCTGCCCTTTATTGGCTACAGATGCAGAAGATATGGGCACACTTAGAATCATCTCAGGACAGCGTTTCTATATGCTGTCTCTAGCAATCACAAAAACCACATAGGTCTTCTTATTCCTGTTTTTAGCCAATTCAACCCCCATCCACTCACTAATATTTCCCATTACAATTTCTCTGTCATTTACAAGTTATATTCTCAGATCATTACCCAAAACAACAGTATATGTGCATAATGAATCAAGCAATAAATAGCTGCTTCCATATCATGACTATTTTGGAAAAAATAATTTTGGTACATACCTTTACTTGATCTGGATGTCTATCTGCAAATGAAGCCAGTTCTGAGCACCACTGTGATATCATGTCAAATGCTGGCACAGGCCAATCAAGACAAGAGGCACTGGTGAACTGATGAGCTGACTGAAAAGATGGTAATAGACCCAGGCAGCTTGCAAGAACACTGAATTCTTCATCTTCCTTTTTAGGCATGGAATCAGAGAGGTTTAGATTAATACCTAGACTCTTAATTTTTAAATAGTTTATTGAAAAGACACGTATTTCAATAAAAAAGTGTTCTAGTACTAAGATGCTAATAGTCATGCTTAGAGACACAGGAAGGTTCAATTTTTCCAGATCACTTCAAACTGGCCTCTTGAAACAAAAAAAAACTGTCAGAAAAAAAACCCCAGAACCACCAACCAAACAAATTAAAAACCTCAAACCAAACCAAACCCCACAAACAAAACACAAACCCCCCAAAAAACCACAAATGCAAAAAATACAAACAAAACAAGAAAGCCCCAAACTCCACAATAATTTTTTTTCTGTTTAGCACCCAAAACTAGCTAATAGCTGTTTTACAAAGGAGATGATGTTGAGGCAAGGAAAAGAGGGAGCTGACTTGCAGTAAACTCTACTTAAATTAGTCATGGAACTTAAACATAATTGTCTGCTGATGCAATGTCTCTGAGAATGAAGTACTAAGAGGCACTAAGAAAATCAGTACTGAATTCCATTCTGTGTGGAATTACACCATCTCTGCAAATGCTGGACAAGTTTTAAAAGTATGTTGGTATTTTACAAGACAAGCACCTATGACCTAATTAAATAAGCATGAATTTGCTGAAGTTTAAGAATATCATTTTCTGAAAACTGCAGTGTTATAAAATATGATTTTAAAAAAACTTGGAATAGAAAATATATACCATGAAAAAGACACCTTAAAGTTCTAAGTTTTGATCTCTAGCTTTTATGTGGAAACATTTGAGTGTGCCTCTCTCATTCTGTACCTGACAACTAGGCAAATCCACTCCAAAAAGATGGTGTTGAAGAAGGCTTGTGATCCTGAGGAAAGGCAGGCAGAACTGCTGCAGATAGCACTCTACAGAATCTGGATTTACCTAGATGGGAGGAAGCAATTACTAAATTCTGTCCCAGGTAAGTTATCCCCTAGGTATGGAAACTCCAATATGAGCCAAGTATTTTTTTAAGCACATTATATAAACAACTGCATCAAACATACATTCCAAAGGCCAGCATTTCACAAATAATCTGAAATACCTCTGTAGGTTTTCTTTCCCCCTTGGCAAATGGGTTTTCTACTTAAATATTCACTTCTCCAAGTTTCTGAAAGGTCTTCCATACATATGATTAAAACCCATAATTATAATAAGTATTTGTCAATAACTTTCTCAACACACCACTGACAACATCTGCTATTATTACAAGAAAGATTTGCACAAGCAAACTGTCCCAAAGGGATATGCTTTGATATAGAAAATAAAGAATTGTATTGCAAGTCTTTAGCAAGATCAGAGAAAAATCATTAGAACAATGAGGCAAAAAAACTTCAAGGGGATATGCTCTATAAATTCTCCAGAAGTTTGCCAATACCACTGCAAATTCTTCAGTCTCTCCTTCTTCATATATCTTCCCCTTAGACAGTTCACTGATCACATGACCCAGCAATACTTCCCAAGATTTTTCTCCACTGGATGTATCCTGCAAATCAGAAGAAAAGAAATCCAAAAAGCACTGGTCATGAAAAGGAGGAAATGTTTCTGTAATAGAGCAGCAGCAATGAAATATATTTCCTTTTGATCAACACGTGAATATTGACCTACAGAGATACACAATGCTTAAAAAAACCCCCAAATATATAATTTTACAGAAAGGGACTGCATTTAGCTCAAGAGTGAAATGTGAATTGCTACTTGAATTACATATGCACTGAACTGAGTGTTTTATGACAACACTTTTATAATGTTTGCATTTCACATGTTTTCTCTGTGAGTATGTAAATGCCTACTTTAAAACTAGAAAGAATCACTTCACGGATACATCTTGTTTTGACAGAATTTGAATTCTAATAAACATTTTGTTTTTTTTTTAAAGTAATTTTCTAAAATGTACCAACCAGAATGAATGACAAAACACTTGGTACGTATTTGAACTTAAGATGAATCTATCAGAAAGTACAAGGTTGTGTTTGGAATGAAAAGTGTCTACTACAGATGGAAAATATATTTAGTGCAAAGAATAAATAGCCACTTAGTTTTGTGCCATAGCAATTACATTTAAAGGCAACAATTTTATAGAAAGCCTTAAGAAATAGAAAGCAGTATTCTCATAAATATTTTCTTCTAAGTCAGAATAAATTCTGCCCAGGAAAAAGATGACTGGGTAGGAATTTTGAATTCTGTTAGTACATTATCAACACAACAAACAACAATGGAGTGGAACATTACTGTGATTCTTTAAAGAAACCAAATACTTCAGTACATACGATGTATATAATTCATCAGTTGGTTTCTTTAGTGCATTTTGACATCAACTTTCATTCTTCATTTTAGATGGGGTCTTCACCTTTCATATTGGGACAGCACACTTGCTGTTTATGCTCATAGTCAAAGAACCAGATGGCAACACTCACTTTGATCAGCAGCTAAGACAAACCTTCTTTCTATGTTATTCCTGGAAGTTTACTCCACAGGCATTTACAGTGTGCTTCCTGTGACACCGAAACACAACTTGCGAAGATAATGAGAGGGAATTTGGATTTTAAAAATACAATATCCACCTCAGCCCTGCTGAGAAATGAAGCTCTTCATGTTGTTTCATCATTTGACATAAATATACAGCAAAGTCTTCAGCCTATGTTTAATGTCTGGAATACCAAACTGAAATAGATTCACTTGGCATTATCCACAGACAAAAGTTAAGTGAGGTGTGATCTGTGTAGTCATCCCAGGATTAAAATGTCAATCTTACCAGCAGAGAAGAAAAAGCCAACGTGAACCATGTTTTTAACCACTGGGGCTTAAAGAAACTTTAAAGAAAGAAGTTGGATTTCTAAATAAAAAATCAGCTTCCCTCATGACATGCATGAGGACGAGGGATAGGCTCAAGAAGAGAAGGGCAGCCAAAGGGCTGGGAGAGAGGAACAGGGAGCTGTGTGATTACCACTGGCCAGTCCTCAGTGCTTTAAGGTGCAAAATACTGTATCACTTGAGAATCACTTAAGTAAACAATGAAAAAAAAGTTATCACTAGCAACAACCTCAAGCAAATGTCTTTGTATTTCTAAGAAAATTACAATATATTGAAAGATGAGTGGATAGGGAGCTAACAAAATTAAGTACTGTCCAGTGATCCCAATGCAAAAAAAACTTCTCATAGTAGCAGGCCAGCAGATAATTTGTCCTTAAGACCTTGGAGCTCTGACTGACCAGTATGACAAATTTAAGTTACACGTGAAAAGGCAGGTCATGCTTCTCTGTGTGCATTTTATTTTACATCTAAGGCCCAGCTGTTGTATAGAGGGGTAATACCCCTTTTTTCTCCTGGTCCCAACACTTCTACCCTTACCTTTGGTCTGACATTGGCATTCTTTTGACCTTCTGGGAAAATCAATCTGTGGAGCAGAAAGTTAACTGAAGGATTAAATGAATGCTGGTACTAGTGCAGGGAACTTTGTCTTTGGTGGCAACTGGCATTCAATCAGCTGAACTGAAAGATGCAATGGTCACTTTACTTGTAAATACTACCAAAAAGCAAGGAAACAACAGTGACAAATTTCCTTCTCTGTCTCTTCATCACATGAGCACTCTAGACCACATAGTGAGAGAAATTTATATAGCTAGCCACAAACAGCACAAGCAAGTTGGAAAAGTCAAAAAGGTTTTTTCTCCAACAAGGTTGCCTGCTTTTTCTGTAAAGAATTGCATCAGATCAATGCTCATGGTTTATCTAGGAAGGCTTCAATTTCACAGGAAGGAAAGCTGCATTTACTGATGACAATCACTGCAACAAAAAGAGACTGAAACTATAAAGATACAGACTCAAATCTGAAACTCAGTTTTGGAACTAGTTATTAATTGTGAAACTTTTAGGTCTCATCATGTACAAAAACATGCAGAAATTGTACACACAGAAATAAAATACTGGATTTCTGTGAAGCAGAAGCAAATTATTACATGCAAAACAGAAGTATCTACATTCCTACCAGAAAGACTTAAGCATAATTTCATAAATGTTTTAATAAACTAACCAACCTTTTTGAGAGCTCCTGATTCTTTCCATGCCATCCTATCTTCAGCACTGCATTTAACAGAAAGTGCTGCCAAGGCTTGAGTATATAATAAAGTGAACAGCACTTTTATAATGCAGGTGAAGTGTTCTGTAAAACAAGGAAAATAATTTTTAAACACTTGATATTTTTAGCAAATACAATGATTACGGAGTCTCTACTTACGGAAATGATGGTTCTGAAACAAAAAGAACAACCCCTCAAAACATACAAAACAACATATATTTACTGGCTTTCAGAAATGACTTAGTGAACAGAACATATGGCAGCCATAGTGAACAGAACAAGTACAGGGCAAGTAATTTTCCACTGCTCCTTATGTTCATCTTAATCCTGATTAGCAGTGACTTCATCCTAGTGACCTGGTGATAATACAAAATTATGTTTTGTCCAAAGGTTACAGCAAGTTAAGCTAGTGATTACTGTAGATGTAAGCAAATGCATATCCTACTTCTTCTGGCTCCAGTCAGGGGTAAGTGACATTGATACAAATACTGGAAGAATTAAATTCCAAAAAAAATCACCACAAGGACATTTAGTATACTTCAGTTTCTAGCCCTTCACTTCCAGATATGGATCCAGCCATAAAAGACTTGCTGCAAAACACTCTTGAGTGAGTACTTATTTACTGGACCTCACGTGCATACAGAAGGAAGACAAAAAGCAGACTGCCATTTACTATATTTTCAAAGATCTTTGCAATTTTTTTTTTTAAAAATATTTAAAGGACTATTATTTCCTACAGCTAGGAGAAAGGTTCTGAAGTCTTTTGGGGGAAGCTAGCAACAGAAGCAAAATAAGACTTCCTAAAATGGAAACAGAAAAAAAAAATATTCTCTGAAATGAAGATACTCAAACAGTCCTTTTTTATCTTTCTACTTTAGGTTCTATTTCCAGTTCCAAATTATCTAGTTTGTTTTTAAATCTAGGCAGATCAAAGAAGTTTCTATCATCGCTTACACACTCCTTAAGCATAAACATGACTAATATATAACTAAAAAAATGTATACAAAAATGAGGGGTTTAAGAAGTTCTCTCAGGCTTTGAAGTCAAGCAAAACAATTTTATTTACATAAGCACCTCACAAAAACTGGGTTAAATTCATTCTTTCTTCCCAAAGGATTTAAACAAGATTCATATGTGAAAATGAGGAGGCCAAGAAAATGAAATACCTTGCTTTTCTTTTCCTGCATCTATTATCAAAACCCACTACTGGACTTTAAAACACACACAGTTAAGACTTGAGTACATAATTAAATTTGTGAAATAACAATTGTTTGTTTATGTAACAAGTGTTTACAAATCAATGCAGACATGGATTTTGAAACTTTTTAATGTCACTGGGTATAAGCTTATGTGAGCATAAGCTATAAGCACAATTTAAGCATCTAAAAGATCATTTGTTATTACATAATTAAAAATAGACTTTTCTGTATTATCTTCCTGTGGAACTTGTGTTAAACATGACAACGAATGGTCCTATACTTCATGCCCCCCATTCTAGAGCAGGCAGCATTATAATCATACTTCCTCTTCACATCTTCCCAGGAGGAGAATTCACCAGATCCCACTAGATCTCGAGGCCGTATTTTTAGCATATATTTAGCGTATATTTTAGCTCTGCTGAAACCTCCGTTTTTTCAGCAATCCTACTCCTGAGGAATAACAGCAGGCAAGCTTTCAGGAAATTTTCTGGGACTGAAATCTACAAGATGAAACCACACACACTCAGAGAACTGTAAAAATTGCCTCTTTGGCCTGAGTTACAGTCTCTAATCGCAGCTAGAACTGAACTCAGGTACTGAGCTCTAACCCCTCAATAGCAGATACAAGCAATACAAATCAGTTTCACATTGTGAAAGCATGAAGGAAATCCATTGCATGTAGAGCAGCAGAGGCAGACTGCTGGGCAACAGGCACCAACCTGCCACAGCCTGCTCCATCTTGTAGTTCTGCTCAGGTGATTGCAGTGCTCAACACTGGGTGTCTTCGTCACATTTTAAAAAATCTGTGGTTTTTGCTAAATATAATTACTCCTCGTCCCCATCCTCCCCCCTTAATACTAATTGTTCAATTCACCAGAAATATGTCCATATTATGTTTTTACAACTAAATGAATGTTCTTGTATTTACTTACATGTATGTGACTCATAAATGACTATGAATTACACTTTTGGAGAATCCAGAATTGGATAAAAACTGCACACTCCCACATCTGGGTCACCCTTAAGAAGTCCTGAATTCTGCACAAACTTTATATTATTTTTTTTTCCCCTCAGGAAAATATCTCAGGAGCAGCTCAGAGGCAGCATGCTGTGTAATGAGCACCAAAGCTTTTTTATAGTCATAGAAACATCCCATGGGAAACATACTGAAAACATCAGTCACTGCATCAATTATCATTTCATTACTATGTTATCTCTTAAAATGCCAAATATTTGACAGCTGTAGGTACCTGCAATGCTAGAGCTGTTACATTCTTGTCTACTGCAAGGGCAACTTTGACTTTCCACAGAGTGCACGTGGGGGCTCTGTGCTGTTTCCCTGCTGCCCCCTGGGGCAGGCTGTGCTTTTGCTGCATCATCTTTTCAATTTAATAATTCTATAGCTTGCAAGTGTGGCCATATGAGAAGTAAACCACTGAGGAAAGTTCTGCACTAGAATGCATTTAGGACTCCTGTCCCTAATCTGACAGTCTGACAGTCTGAAAGTAATATTACTATGGCTAGGCCAATCTAATCAAAACAGGCTAATCCAGAACTTCTGTGCTTATTTTTGAATAATATTGAGAAATGCTCTTATGTTCCTATTTTAAAAACTTTTTGGAATCAAGTAATTTCAAAGCATCTCATCCCATTATATGCATCATGCAACACCCTTAAAAATTAAATTTAAACAGGAAACACTTCTAGAACTCTAATTTTAACATTAGTGCAAGAAATGTGCAGATAAGTGAGCATATTACCAATGATATGCATCTTTTAATTTCAATATCAAATTAGATGATATACCCTGGCATGCAATGATGACAGAAGGAATCCACAAAGAGAACCAGATGAAAAATTAAGGACATTTTTTACTAAATTTAGAAGATCTTTGTATAAATAACCTTTGAAAAATTTTCTTCTTGATCTAAAGCTTGAACCCTTCTTTGAAAAAACAACTTCAAAACAAAGGGAGACAGCACTGAACTTCAGATAATCCATGAAAGGTATATTAAAGTTCCAGGATACAGATAAATATTTGAACTTCCACATTGAAACTGAATACTATTCAAGCAGATTACATCCATACTATATTTAGTCAAGATCCTTATCCAATCATTAAAGAGAAGTGTTAGTGTTTGCCTGAAAGCTGCTTGCTGCACTTTTGTTGCATGTCATTGAAACTTCATAGAAAAAGAATCTGTCAGAACATCCAGGTCAGACTCTTCAGCAACTGAGCCTAACCAGTATTACAGGAAAAGGCACTGAATTTAGGTTTTACACCCCAGAGAAGAAAACCTTTCCCAGAGTCCATAGAGACTGGTCTCAACTCCCAAAACAAGCTTTCAAGTTGGAACACATCCAGCACTCCTACATCGCAGCTGTCTCTCAGCAGCCCTGCAGACCAATCACAGCAATGCCAGGCTGTGTAACAGGAGCCTCCTGGCAAGCACTGCTCGGCTCTCCCAGCATGTGGCACCAAGCACAGCATCAGGCCACTGCTGGCACACTGACCACCACTTCTATGCACCTACTAGCCTCAGGCTCACTCCTGTCCACACAGACCCTGGTTTTTAAATACTCTGTATCAGTATGCTGTTTTTAACGTGCAGTGCAATGCAGAAACTGAAATCACTAGAAGCTACACTGTGTACTTGTAGAAATCTGTACACCAGGTTCCCAAGACAGGTGTTGGGAAAATAAAACTTTTTACAATTGATGGTAACAAGGAAGAATGTCCATTTCAATTAAATTACTCCAAAAACTGTGCTGCAGAAAGGATCAGGGGGCGGGGAGGGTATTGCATTCAATTTACAAAGACAGATTTTAGTTTTGATAACCACCAAGACACTTTCTCTCCATTTCTGTACATACACCATCATTTGCTATCTCTACAAGAAAGGAGCTGGAAGCAAAATCTTTGTTCTGTATGGAGTCCCAATTCCCAACACCATGAACACTCCATCTTCTGCACAACAACTGCCACAGAATTGAACCAGAACCTCCTATGTGGATTTTTTATGTATTTAGCCCTGTACAGTTTCAAACATCTCAAACAAAATGCTGAACATTTGAAGTCCATAAAAGCTCTGCCCATGTCCTAGTGTGAAACTCAAAAGAAAAAAGTTTCACAAATGGTTTTAGTATCTTAAATGCAATGTTTATTTTGCTTGCTACACTACACAGCGGTACACTTATCAGCCTCATTCCCTTCTCTGTAAATTGGTTAATGCTTGTAAATGCTCTGACCTCCACCAAAAGGTTTTTTCTGTAGCAGTCTTCTTTCTTTCTGATAGGTTCAGATCAATTTTCTCCTCTGAATGAAGAGGCTGAACAGTAATGACATTTTTATTGCTTTAATCGATGTCAGATTGAAAAAGATACCAACACCCATCCAACAGTTAATAGGGTAGTTAATGTAATTCCCAGTCTGAATTTAAAATTAACAGTTAATAGGGAAGTTAATACAATTCCCATCTGAAGAGCAAGAGATGAGATTTTGAGTCCTCCTTACAGAGCACTCTCTGTTTTTAAAAAAAAACATGGTGTAAACAAAAAGGATTTTAAGTACAAACTTGAAAAAATATGTCATATTTGATGAAGGACACAATGCAACTTACTTAAGTCTACTGTTAAAGGAATATACTGGAAATATCTGTCAACACATACAGGCATCAACCTCCTGTGTGTATCCCAGTGTACAGCCAAGCGCACAGCTCCTGCACCCCATGACAATGGCAAAGCAGCACAGACAATTCAGGAAGCAGCAGGGTCAAACAGAGATTTTGTTCACCCCTATCACTGACCTTGTGCTTATGAGATACTTCACAAGCCATTTGACCTTAGTTATACCTCAGCCCTCTACAAAGAATTAATAATATTGAATTCAACTCTGTGACCTACACACCCATTGTAAAAGTTCTAAACAAATTTGTTATGACTTACTTTCGTGAACACCATTCTACACCTCCAAAGAATTATGAAAGACTTTCTTTTCATTCTGCCTAACCATTTTGATGAAACAAAAATTAGGAAGATAAATGGCAATTTATTTCCCATTTAATGCTCCACAGATTTGAAGTGGTTACATTTATTTTCTTTCTGCCACTTGCCATTTCCCTTTCAACTGCAACATACAATAAACCTAAGAGCAAAGACAAAACATGCTGCTGATATGAGGCATTTCACAGAATTCTCCACAGAAAGCTTTACTATTAATTGAATGTTGTCTTTTCTAGGATAAAATATACTTTCTTAAATGGTGGTATTGGTGCTTGGATATTGACTACAGAGACACCACTGGTTTGTACTTTGGCTTCAACACTTCCTTCCCTGAATTTCAGATGTTAGTCTCATTAAACTTTTATTTACTGATTTTATACTAGTTTGATTGAGTTCTTCCAATAGAGTTAATTCAAGATAAACTGTAGTTAAAAAAAAAGTACATTTTTGACAATAGCCTTCCTATGCAAAAATATTTTATTCTTTTAATATTTTCATATTCTAACAATCTTTTGGATATACTTAATCCATAAGCATGTACTTAACAATTGGGCTTGATGATCTTAAAAGTCTTTTTCTACCTAAGTGATTCTATGATTTTAAGTATATTGAAGTGAAAAAACAAACCCACAATGTTAATGGATACACAGAGAGTCACTTCAACTGAATTTGAACATTCAGTAGTGAGGACTGAACACCTCTTAAGGGAAAAGTTTTTACTAAGGTGTATGCATCAAGCGCAGAACAGTTCCTGAATTTACCTATTAAAAAACTACCAAAACTCAGCAGATATCAAAACTGCCACACAGATCCCATGGGAGAGATTCTGTTCATTGTCAGTGAAATAGTAAAGTGATACTTGCTTTGTTTGTCCTCATTTTCAAATAAAGGTACATTTATAAATAATCAAGCCAGAAACCAGAGGATCTGAACACCTGTTCTGGAACATACATTATCTATTAGCAAGATGAACCAGGTGTTCAGCTGTTTCTTTTACACAGAAAAAGAAATTTAGGTTTTAAGACAGTTTTGATTTCAGCAATGAAAGATTTCATTTTTAAATATCTATTTAATATTTATTCATAATTATATGACATGCTGTCTCTACTGAAGTTGCTGCATTACAGCAATTATTATCTTCATATATGAACTCTTACATAAGACTGCTGCAATTTAAACTCTGAAATTCAAATTAAATTACAATCTTTCAAAATTTTCACCCTCAGGCACTCAGTTCAACTCAAAGTATTGAGCTGTCCCTCTAAGCAAAAGATGAAGGTCAAACAAAGGACACTTTTCTTTCAGTAGAAATACTTAACAGTATCTGCTCAGCTCTTGTACCTTTAATGAATAGCTGACTGATAAGGTAAAAAGACAGGGAACACAGATAAACCTGTCAACTCAGAACAAAAATTTCTGTTCAATGCCACCTTTTGTAGATAAGGTAGAAACATTATTTTAGAATACACAGTAGATCAGCTATGATTTACCATCCCACAAATCATCATGAAAGCAGCCTCATCTACATAACCATTTAAATATACATATTTTTGTAACATACCTCTGTGCAATGGTTGAGGCATGGTTAAAATCTGGATAAGCAGAAGGGATGAGACATCTCTGTAAAGCACAGGAACTTCTGGCAGTTCTTCACTTACCAGCCTGGGAATAAAACCAGAAGAAAATCACTTCTGATACTATAAACTCATTTTAATATTTTATTTTGTATTTACTTTAAATAGGATTACATTTGATATCAAGCTTACAAAAGCCTAATACCTGACAATTTCCTAATTGATCTCAATTTTAAAACTGATTTCAATTAAAAAATTTAATGTTACTCATGTAATAACTCATGAAGAAATTACCATTTGGGTACCTGATTCTGTTGAAGTGTTTTAATACATTCAAAACTGCCTGAACTCACTATATTTATGTAGAGAGTCATGGAATATTCAAACGACTGAACTGGTTTCCAAAGCATGGCATTTCACAAGTATACAAATATCCACACTGTAACAATAACGAGTCCTCCAATTACATCTAATGTTACAGGGAATGCTCCTGTTGGAAAACAGAGACCTTCGAAAAGCTACTGCTTTCCTTCATGTAAAGAAATGAAGGCTCAAGCAGCCATGACAGGTGGGATTATGCAATCTTACACATGTTCCAGTCTGTATTAAACCCCTGGATGTCTAGAAGGACAGCAAACAAGCACAGAGATACAGCAAACTTTTCAACTATCCAGATTTGCTGACATAACAACATCTCGTAGTCCTGTACTTAAAAGCAGAAAGTGCTCGCAGACAGGAGGTCGTTGCTAGCTTTATGTAGCAATATTCAACGAAATTCCAACCAACAGTATTCTCCAGGTTCAACAGTTGAGTCAAATAGCAAAACAATCAAACGGTGAAAAATCATTCTTCCCTCTTTTAACTGATATGGAGCGTGATGGAGATCTCAGGCAGGAGCAGCTTGAGATAAAACGCAACACACACCCTTCCCTGTCAGCCCTCCCCTTCTGCACCACACGCAGATGCAAAGAGCTGTGTGGGTTCTTATTACCCTTGGCAAGCAGTGGTGGTGCTGCTGATCTGTGCTGCAGGAGCCACACTGTGAAGTCCTGGTGTCACTGACCCTGAATCTCCCACGCAAAACAGAGTCCCCTAGAATGGATACCAGTGTTGCAAAGGAACAAACTGAGCCCTTGCAAACCACGTACTGGAAAAGGTTGCCCACATGGTGGGATGTGGATGCAGGCACAGGGTCCTTAGTGTCCTCTAACAGCTTTGGGGATTCAACCCGTTTATCATCTCTGAGGCCCATAAACATGACCTTGCTTTTGGAAGGAGACTACATAGCTACTGATTTCCTGAAAACTCAGGCATCTCTCTACAGAAGGCACTGCCAGGAGTCATCTGTGATATGAATTTTAACACACAGTAGTCGTCACACAAGGGGAAGATTAAAAGAACTCTTATGGTCACATGGCTGACTGGTCTTGTAAAATGAAGTGACAGAAAACATGGTCTGACTGGTCCTTTTGAATTAATGAACCCAGACAGCTACAGAATAAACACCACCTATAACCCTTTTGCTATAATCAATCATTTGATAAAATTATTGTTTCAAAGAACTGTAATATATATAAAAATAAATATAAATATAGATATTTATATATGTGAGCCTTCTAAACAAAAACCAAGTATTATAAAAATCAGTATATTAAATTCTAAAGAAGACAAAGGCGGCAAAAATTTGTATCACACTACCAAGCTTCATTTTCAAAATTATACAGGCCATGAAGATACTCATCTCACTGTGTCTCTCCAATTCTACTTTTACCTACAACTAGTTCTACTTTATGATCTATGACACGGAATTTTAAAATAACCCTCATTGTGTAATGACTTTAAAACCATGGACAACCCTTAAATTATTTCTCATCTTTAATTTTTAATTTATATATAAAGTTGGGGAAAATTTAATTTGGAATAACATTAAAAAAAACTTACTCCCTCTGGTCAGATTTAGCTGAACACCTCCGAGAGAGGTATCAGTGTTGTTTAATAGTCATGTAACAATTAGGTCAAATACCAGTTCTGTCAAAATTAGTAAATATATATACAGACAGAATACCATGACAGGCAACATCACACATAAATGAACTCATTTGCACATGCAGGACCAACTGAATTACTTTTCTAATTTATTCAGTTCATAAGAATTGAGAAGTAAAGCTACATTAAATGTCAGGGGTTTAGATAAGCTGCTTTTGCTTACATCAAGTGCTGCAGCACATGAAGCACTTAAAAACTGCTCTGTCATTTGTTAAGAGCCTCAGCAACTTCTTCATTATGACAATGAAACTGAATTTACAAAATGTGTTTAGAGATGTGTTTTATGGAAATTGACCATTCTGTTAATCCCCAATGCATATATGAACGCTTGATAAATCTGACTACAAAAACTTGTGCCACAGAAGCATTTAATAAAAAGAAAGCAAGTACAACTGCAAATGGGAGCAAAGTAATACAAAATAATTCAAATGTGTAACAGTTGTATGCTGTATCAATTTTAAAAAGGCAGGTGGTGTTGAAAATAAACTACACAGTGCAATACGAACGCATCCTAAAATGAAAAATGCCAAGCTCAGCTTTCCCTATGGAACTGACCTCTCCTCCAGCCCAAGGTAATTGGGCTGCACCTTTCTCTGTACCAACATCAGGGCTGCCTATCACCTGACAGCTGAGAAACTCTGCCTCTGTACTCTGCATCCTCCTCCTGAGAGATGTTATGCATTGTACTCTGAAATAAGCAGCATTTTCCTTATGGTGGTTCCTTGTATTTATGCTCCCCATTCCCTCTTCTCTCAACCAGAGACACTTAAAAGTTTTTGCTTGATGCTAACTCCAACTAATTATAAAGGTAGAAATTCAATAAGTAAAGTAAGTTTTGAGCCTCACACCTCTTTAAACTGTCAGACATAGAAAATTTGAGACACAGGGATATAGGTACACCTGAACAAAGGCTTCATCGACTAGGTCAAACTTTTATTTTCTTCAGAATTTGCAGCATAAGAAGTAAAGCCCACAATCCCAGATGGCAGAAAGGTCAAACTAATACAGAGCTTCTGACGTTCACTGAAAGAAAGGAGAGTTCTACTGTTTATTCTGGCTGCACTTTAGGATATAATCCCAATTTCGTATTTGCCCTTCATTGTGTCACAGCAGATTTTACAGCAGGTCAGTTTCTCATTATACATTCACTGACAGTACCAACATTGGGCATCTCCCATTCTCTTCTACCACGGTGCCCCCAGCAGTCCCTTGTCACCCATTCCCAAACTCATTCAATTTAACCTTTTTAAAACATGGATTCATTGCTTGACTTTGTTCATGCAGCCTGCCCAAGTTACATCAGCATAGCCAAAGAAGATGGTGGGCTGTAGTGCAGCGGAAGGAAGAAACAACCACGAGCAAATACTTCCAAAGCTGCCACTACTGCCAAAACCTATGTACTATACCATATATCCTGAGAGACATCTGTTTCAGGCAGGATTTTGTTGTATGGAATAGATCACATAAGTTGCACCACGTGTATGCATAGACCAACCTCTTGCATAAACCTTAACTAAACCCCACTATCCCACCATCCTACTCTCTCTGTCTCAGAGTATCTTCATAAGAACTGTGTGGTTTTTCCCCATTTCACAACAGTTTCTGTGATGCAGATGTGACTTAAGAGGTTCCTACACACAGTTGCTCAATCCTATCCCTGAGTTGCAGTTTGTTGCCCCAGTATGACACTATAAACAATCTCTGAAGCTATCCAGCTTAGAATGAAACATCAGCAAAACATGGTAGTAAAAATAACCCAGCATTTCAGTTTGTCATGCAGTTCCTCCCTTAAGTGCTTCTACTGCAAAGATCCTTAATGTTTTACCAATTTGTTCTTTGCTGACTTACTCTGTCTGTCAAAACAGACACAAAAATTTCAGCCTTCGTAGAGATTTAAATTTAAAAAAAATGTATATCCTTTCATTTCATGTTTGTTGTTCCTGTGGCTATTTGGACTAGTCCATTAAATTCACATCTGGGTTTAGTAATTATTGCCTCCAGCTGCTCCTTGCCTGCCCCCTGCCAGAAGCTATTATTCCCCCTTTGCACCACAGTAATTGTTTATTTGATCACCATTGAAACCAGAACTGTCCCTAGATGAATTTGCTTAAGTACAGCCTGTGGGACCATGCAGACACTGAATTGTGCAACATAAGCTGCACAGGAGAAATAATCCACTAAACCATTCGCAGTTCACCAAATTAGTTCTTTCTCTTTCCCCCTCATCTTCCAAACAGCTCACATTATTTAAACCCTTTTTGATAGGGTATCTTCTTGCTCAGGATTTCCTTATTTCTAGTTTACCTTGCTGCGGCTGCATGAGCTTCTTCCTATCTTTCCTTTCAGCTGCATTTTCAGCTACAAGGAGATCTAAATACAATTGTAGAAGACACTGGACAAAACCAGTGGTTTTGGGAAATACAGTGAAGCAATTGTGTGAGACTCTTTACAAGTTACTTTGATCAGTTTTCCCAGACACATGAAATCGAAGGCATTATTTAAGAAGAATGACAGCTGAGTTGTAGAAAACTAAGATAAAAATTGTGGGTTCTACATCTGGGTAGTTTTATTTGTAAATATTTATGTGTATTTAAAGAAAATAGCTACCATTAAATGAGGGTGAAACGAGAATGTAATGGCACTTGCATTCGACCGATTTTTCCATGTGTGAGGGACTTTTATCTTTCCATTTGCAAAATCATCCTTTTAAATAAATGATGATTAAACTAGCTTCTCTGGAAAACTGCTTTCGACTCAAATAATAATTTAAAGTGAAGATTAAATAGAAAAAGATGGCATATTGGTTTGAAGTTATTTTGCTTCTGTGACTTCCCTAAAGTTAAATTGTTTGGAATCACAGTAATACAGTCAGACAATATAGACCTTTTCCTCTCACTGCTATTTTTTTTTTCTACAAGTCTTTGCTTGAAGTCTCATGTGCAGGTCAGGCTGATGATTTAGATGACTTGCTTAACTTCAAAGTGGCAGAATGCCATTCACATCTAAAATCTGCAGTGATTGTTTCTCCACCATCCTCTTAAGCTTCTTCAGTTTTCAGCAGTGTGTCACCTTCTAATTGCTCTGAGCACTCCTTCCTGTACCTGAAAAAATTTGCTATTCTGTACTTCTCAAAAGGCTGTGTGACTCTAAGAAGTGTGCAATCAGATCATACCCACCAATCCTATGAATGCCATCTTCAAGTCAAACTACCACTTCAAGTTTCTGCAATATAATTACAGATACTCATTTTATGCTATAATTTATACATTAAAAACATGTCCTCAAATTGCCCCCCTTGTAGCCTTCTGGTGCCTGCAGATTAAGGAAGGAAAAACATTCCAAGGAGTGAGCAAAAATATTCCAGCTTGAAAGCATCTGTGCATCTCAACAGTAAATTATTTCATGGCAAAATGGATGCTATCTCAGTTGTCGCTTCCTACAAACCATTTAGGATTCTGTGACAAAACAGTATCACCAAGTCTACAAAGAAATATTGAAAATCAATGCAGAAGACATGAGAACTGCTCCAATGCATTCCCAGCATGCAACCCTTTCTGCAAAGCAAGGCATTACAGTCCTACAGCACCATTAATTTCTAAGTGATTCAAAATATTGCCTAATGAAATCTAACTTGCTGCACTTTAGCCTTGACATGACCAATGCATGGTGAATTCCATCAGGTCTGGAAGCCTCCTCTGCTAACAGCTGCTTCCAAAGCCAGCAAGCTCTTCAAAAGCCAAAAGAAGAAATGCACGATCTGTCCCACAGCCATTCTGGCCAAATCTTAATTTTGCCTCATATAAACTCAGCCAACCATACAGCAAATTTATTAACCTTGTCCCACTGCTCAGTCAAGGTCAGATCTCAATCAGAATCACATGAAAAGAGACCCCCAAAGCAGTTTGAATGCATGCTGAACAGCATAGGTTTTCTGGTTATAAAATGCTTGATGCTTTGTTTTGATAATGGTTTATAAACTAATCTGTTAATATAGTTTAATTACCCCGATAATCTCATGTTCATTGCCAAAAGAAGCCTGGTTCCAAGAGAACAAATAATAAAGTCTTAAACTAGAAATGAGAACAATTGTTTTAATAGTTTTCCCCAGTTTGCAGTTAGCATTGTGGCATCACTATTCTAGATCAGTTTTTGAAATCGAACGATGCTTTCTACGTCAGGCTCGTAGAAACCCTGACAAACACAGAGCTGGATGGGCACTAAAAGGACAGTCTTTTGACGTAATTGCAAGCTACAAAGTGTAGAGCTTAGAATGAAGAAGATGCTCAAGGTGCTAAGAGGCAAAAAATCTACTGTTTTCCTCTTATGAGGAAAAATCATAATCTGGTTGTAGGCAAGAAACCTTTCTTGTCATCAAGGTAGAATCTGAGAAGTGATGGGTCTTAACTAAGGAGATGAATCCTTGTGGAATGAAGTACATGGTTCAATTTATTATATTGTTAATCCTTGTACAACTGTGTATGTAAGGTTAATGTTTTAGAAGCAAACTCAGGTAAGTAACCTGCTTAAAATAATAAGATTGATGAAAATTTTTAGCTTAAAATATAATTATTTCTCACATATATTAGGCCTATTCATAGCTATTAATCATTACTCAACTTCCAATAAAGTATTTATCAACTTATCTCAATGTAAATTTTGTTGAGCATCCATATCAGGAACAACAGTGCCCTATCCACTTACCCAAAACTATTCAATTTGCATGTGCTTAAGCCCACAAGAGGTGTATTTAAACTTTAGCTCAAAACTGGTGTTCGTCAGATTTTTATGTAAAAGAAATCAGAAAACTTAAGTTTTACAAATGCATACATACAATTTTTAGATGTTAAGTCCATCAGCATACCTCACAGAGAATTTAAATTAAGACAGACAGTTACCCAAAGTTCCTCTGTAAGATGTTTCTTTCACCAGGTAAAACTGATATTGGGTAAATTAAAATACTTGCTCTGAATTTTTATCCTGCAACGGCTGGGTTAGTTTTCTCCAGGGATTGTATGCAGAGTCTATACTGTAGAGGCGCATGTGCATGGCCAACACGTGAAACAGCTGATCTGAAAGGTGAAGAAGACAGATTGCTGAGTATTATATACAGTGATATGAACTCTTTTACATTAAATTGCCATCATGTATTTAACAAGATTCTGAGAAGTCTGTCATGTCATTCCAAATAAGCTGGTACCCCTAACAAGCATATTTTTATTAAGTATTTATTTACTTTCAAAAAAAGGATTTGAAGAGAAGATTTCAATAGGAGGCAGTGAACGCATGCATATAAGGAAAATGTTTCAGAGAAAGGCTGTTTGGAAAGCTTTGACCAGATCTCAGTTGTTTTGGTGCTCCATGTACTTAATCACAGGCGTTTTTTAAAAAAATCCTGTTTCATATGCTGTTATGTTGCTAAGGTTCCATGCTCATTTCACTTGCCTCTCCACAGTTTATGCCAGAAGTGGTGATTTCCTAAACAATTCTTCTTAACAAGGACTGATATACTTTTAACTGATACACTTTTAGCTTTTATTCCTCTCTCTCACAGTTAAGTTCTGTGTACAACATATTTGAAATTGAACCTAAAATTGCTACAAACTCTAGCCTATGGCAGGATCACTTCAGCTTTTCTGCTTTAAAAGGTTTATTATTCCTTCTGCCTCCATATGGTCATTTTGTAGGTAACTTTTGGACAAAAAAATCCCCAAACCAACAAACTTCTGACTGCACAATCAATGACACTAAAGTAGCAACAGTCTTTATAATGTCAGTAATTTGCTATTACAACCTGCAGGCAGAGTTTGCTGATGCTCATCACTTCGAAACCCTCTGTACTTCCACTGTATCAAAAATATCATTTGCAAAACACTTGCAGAATTTTTCAAACAGAGGATGCATAATTACCCTTGGAGATTTACTGCTGTATTTTATATTAAAATGCACATTTTTCATTTATCTACGAATCATATGATCAACACAAATAAAGACAACATCTATCCCTTCCTCCCACTAAGCATCCCAAGAAGGCAAGCACCATTTAGGTTGACAGCATTTTCAGAGATGTACATGCAATAAAAAGCACAGAATACTTTGAGTTGGAAGGACCAGCTTTAAAGGTCATCTAGCCCAAGCACCCTGCAATGTGCAGGAATATCTTCAACTAGATCAGGGACTATTAGGGATTCAGACTTCACTTTTTTTCAATGAATCTTTTTTTATCTTCATAGGTTTATACCTAATAAAATAATTAAAGCATCATTTCCCACAATTTTGCTTGCTTTTTTCTTCCTGTCACACTATATATTGCTATTTCGTGTCATGCTTTTCTCCTGTTCAATTTTCTAGGACCCCGCTTCCTTGCTCCCTTTCACGTTAACTTTTCCCCTTAGTATCCTGACATCATCTTTCCTCTCCACACCCCTTATTCTTTCAATTGATCCCTTTGCATCTTTCTCTCTAAATCTATCTCCCTCTCTTTACAACTCACTTGCTCAACCTACACACTCACAGGTCCTCTTTATCAAGTAGAAATAGCAGCTATTAATTTATTTTCCAGAAATAGACAATTACTCAGAGGTACGCAATGGCCAAAAGAGTCGCATGATGAAATCAGCCGACTGCCAGAGCCTGAGGGCTGTAATTAGCTCCTGGGGTTTGTAAAATAATTGGAGCTGTAGATGGCATTGGAATTGATAGCTGCCACCTGCTTTCTGAATAAAAACAGTCAATGAGGACAAAATAAGTCATCTTTTCTCCTGGCAAGAGATTCTTAGCAAAACACTGCTTTGCTGATAAAGTTCAAAATTCTGAAAATGTACTTATGTTTCACCAAAATAATAAAAAAACCCCTCAAGCATGGTTTTATTTGGAATGAAACCCATGAAAATATCCATTCCGTCCCTCCTGCCTGTTTGCTAAAATGAATGCTCTTTTTTCCCCTCAATTGCTCCTTGCTTTAAACAGAAATGGGCAACTATGCAAAATTAAAAAAAAAAAAATTGAAAATTGTTCAGAGTAATTAATTCATCCCCTGTTCCTTTAACAGCTATTCTCCCGAGCTTTTACTAATACAAAATTAAGCAGGCAAGCATCAATCTCTTAGCACTGCAGAATTTATTTGTAATCTCCACGCGTGTAACATTTATGGAATCGAAGCACATTCTAACAGGAACTGGATGTGCCCAGGAAAATGCAGTTCAGCAGCCGTGTAAGACAGCAGGTTTTGTCTGCGGTGAAGGCCGTGCGGCTCCTGTGCAGGGACGCACGTTCAGCGCTCCGAGGCAGAGCCCGGCCCCAGGTAAGAGCCCGTGCTCACCCCGGCCCTCGGGGCCCTGCCGGGAGCGCCGCAGCCGCACCCCGCGGCTCCGCCCGGCCCCGCCGTGCCCGGCACAGCTCCGGCCGGAGGCACACAGCCAGCTTTACTTCTGTTTTACACCACAGTCCCTCCAATTGCTTTACTTACCACTCACTATGACTATGAAGTACTGGAGAAAGCCAAGGAAAACAGCAGAGCACTGGAAAGCAATAATTGGCAACTTGTTTGTGCACCAAGTGCTTGGTGCTGCACCACGTCCTTATGCCTGAGGGACTGGCAGAAACCTGCTTCGGGCCAAAGAAATACCCGAGGGCTTTTCCTGTGTATTTGTGGAATGCATAATTCCAAAACATAAGCATAAAAATACAGACTGTCCTCCCATTTTCTTTTACCCTGCTTGGAACCTTTAAAATACACGTAATTATTGTTTTGCATATGCAGCAAAACATTACCATGACAATGGCCCACAAACATCAATCTTGCCCAGTCTTGTGAAGAGTGGGAAGGAAGGCCATAACCTCACCAGGTATCCCAAACACCTCTGTCCCTCACAGTCCATCTAACAGCCGATTCCCTCCAGGAGAGCCCACCCTTGTAATGGGGAAAGGCAGGACCTGGTTGTAGCTCAGAGTCACCAAAAGATCATTCTTAACCAAATTTTGTAGAAAGAATATTAATTTTAGAAAGCCTAGCAGCAATAAAATTTGAATATGATCCTCCTCTTCTAATAACTTCGTAATAATTGAGACAGGCTGCATCCAGACAATTTGAATAAATATAAAAATCACACTATTTGGATGCACAATATGTCTTGCTGCAAGTCATCAGGGGTTTGGCAGGATTCCAAAGTTTAGACATTAGAGTGAGCAAGATTACTACTGTTTTAAAACATGTTCACAGACTCAAGTATTACCTACACTGATGCACTGCTGTCACAACTCTGTCAATTTATGTCTGTATTTTCACAGAATAATGTAAAGCTTAAATAACACTTCATAGAATCATCTAGATTAGCAGTTAGAATTAGCTTTCAGTCATGTTACTGTTCCTAAATCCATTTCTAAAAATGATGAAAATAACTCTATTGTTATTTTGTTATTTTCACTGCTGTTCTTGGTAGATTGTTTTCAACTCTTCCTATATCAACTCTACTTCTTGGAGTTAACCTATTGTGACAGGGGAGCAATAAACTCAGTTGGAATCTATACTTTCAGAAGAGCAGCTCAATGGATAAGACACTGCCTTTGCCCTGGGACTGAAGCTGTAAGAGGAAGCATTATAATATTGGTCCTCTCACCAAAGATAATGGGTATTTTGTCTATATAGCCACACTGCACCAGCACCTGCAGCTGCATTCTTTACTGTTTTTAATATTAAAGCACACTCATTTTACAGATGTTGACAAAGCTCTTAAAAATATTCTGTTATGTCACAATGCAAAAAGCAGGAGTCTACAAAGGCAATTTCACAGCCCTTTTCAGGTTTAGTGTGATATGCACAGCACAAAAGAAGACTAAATTCAAGACATGAAAAGATAGTGATTTGATAGATGAATGGTAGAAATTCTAAAAATGCTGTGCTCAATTGACAAAAATGAGTGATTCATGAAGCTGCATGCAGATGTAAATTTTGGTCTCACTCATACTCTTGGTTTGGTCTTTGCTAAAGTGATCCCAAATTTCTACATAAGTTTTGCTGCCTTTTTTTCTGGTCTCTTGACTGTAAACACTCAAATTACCAGAGTTCAAATCAAATTATGTTTTCTGTTATTAATTCCAATTCCACAATGTATAGAAATGTGCTGTCATAATGAAAACAAAGAAAACTAAGGGATTACCTGACTTTGTATTGCTTGCAGCAGTCTAGATAATGTGTTTATACCCCAGTCTCTCTTTATTTTAGGACATACGCTGCTGTCATGGAATTTTCTGTCTTGATCCAGTATTCTCTTTTTACATTCCCTAAATTAGTATTCATTTACTATGTGAAAACATCACACAGTGACACAGCAGCTCACTGCAGGTGGAATTGAAAACATCCTTGTCTCAACTGTGAAGATCCTACCAGACCAGGAACGTTTCTCCCTACTTCTCCCAAAACTTCCTGAGACTATCAAGAAGAATGTAGATTATAACAAAAACCACTTGATACAACCAGATGTGACTTGATTGTCAATAAGGATATTGAGAAATATTTTTTCTCCTGGTAGAGATTTACATAGTCCACTTAGCAACAGAAGCTGCAAGACCTGCTGACATCTTCCCATTCATCACTGATCCAGCAGACTTGAATCAGTAAAATAAATGTGAAGGTCAGGAAAAGCCTAATAAGGCATTAAGACTGGATAGTCTTTACAAAATCTCCTACATCTTTGCTAAGTCTTAATTGCTGATGAAGCAGCTAATTATCCTCAACACCAAACTCGCCAGTGTATGAAATCAACTTTAACAAAACTATTTTAACAGTACCTATCTTTGCTTCTCCCACACTATATATTAGTGGCATACCAAGTGTTTTAGAAAATCATCTTAGGATCATCTGCTGGTGAGAAAAACTGCTTTTTCCAAGTCAGCATGAATGGGCACCCAAGGAACTGCAGACTGACAGCTCCTAACTGAAAAAAACTCCAAACCAAGCAAACAAATCCAAAAACCCAAACCCTGCAACACCAAAAAGCCCAACCAACCACAGAAACCCTCTGTAGCAAGGCATTCCTGAAAATGTCTTTTATTCTTTTTATTTTCAGTGGCAGCAGAGAGCTGCATAGGACTCTTTGCAGCCATATCCACATTAATGATTACAGGAAACAGCTGCAACTCAATCTTGCAAATTATAAAAGAACTAGGGTTTTTTTCCCTACAGGAATGACCAATACTAAGTGGCTCCAAGTGTCACTGTCCATATTGATAAAATGGAGACAGCCATTACTTTCAACATGGTTGAAAAATTTGAAGGATCATGAAGAGAAACAATGAGTTTAAGCTCACAAAAACCCTAAAAGCACTGATTAAACTGATACTAACATCATAATAAAGATAAAGGCTTCAAATGAATGAGAAAAAGAAAACCAAAACAAACCAACCAACCAACAAAAACAACTCCTGTGGAGTAATACTGTTTTTCAATGTTTAGAGCCATAGCAGAAGTTACAAAGGTCCTGGACATTCTATTTAAGAAGAGTTTAAGTAACTCTTAAATATTTTTTTGATGTCCAGTTGTAAACAATGTCCTTTCCAATTATTGCAGTTGATGCTGCATGCTAGACTGCTATTTGTGGGAAGCATAAGGGTAAGGAGCTCATTTACAGAGACACTGAAGCCAGAGGACAAGAGGATAAAATATTTAATCTTTCCCCAAAACCCTAATCTTATCCTTCTCACAAAGAGGAAGAAGGAAAAAATTAAAAAAACAAAACAAAACAAAACAAAACAAAAAAACAACCCCACCAGACACAAAGAAAAGTACTATTTAAAAGTTTAAAAAGGAAGATAATAAATTCATTTATAGGTAACTTTTAAATTTTGTGGAACTGTTCATCAACAACTGCAAGATTACCAGAGTATGAATAGCAAAGAAAAATGCAGCTATACAAGCTAAAGAGAGGTCACAGAATCAGAGAATGTTTAGGGTTGGAATGGACCTTAAAGATCATCTAGTCCCAACCCCCTAGATCCCTGCCATGGGCAGGGACCCCTTCCATCAGACCAGGTTGCACAAGGCTTTAAATAAAAACTGTACAGAGAAATCATAATTATTCAGCCTTAATGCTGTGTTTTGACCCTGTTCTGTAAATATGGAACAATGAAAACAAAGAGCTACACAAATCAATTACACTTTATAAAACAGAGAAATAAGACCTGTACAGTTGTTATGTATCATAATTTTTCCTAAACCCAAGAGAATTTGCAAGGTCATAGGCTCTAGAACTGTAATGCACTCCTTCAAATAGGACTTAATAAGTAATAGGATCCTATTTGCATTTTTTGGTTGCACACGCATACAAAACTTTAAGCTTTCAAATGGCAATTTTGCAGCCAAAATTTCTTCTCACCATTCTTCTCACACAGACTTGGTCACTGATACTAAGAGCTACATTAATCATTCTTTATTTTAGTTCCCAAGAGCAGCTGCCCTCATGGTGCAATCCACTGAAACAGTTCTTGACCTGTTTGTTCCCACCATCTTCCCGGATGTTTGCTGCTGTAACAGCTCACCTGGGACAACATATTTTATTTTCCACAATATCTAATCACCAAACTTCACAGTTGTTACAAGGCTACTACAGAGTGGTATGCTTAATCACAAAAGAAACCTCTCAGTATCACACACAGAAAAAGCAAAACCAGGTTATGTTTCAGATTACTTCTGCTGAACCTGACATGAATGATGTTTAAAAACAAAACCAGTTTCAATACTGTGCAAGGAAGACTTTTAACAGAACAGTACTCAAGTTCTAGATAGGGTATGGATTTAAAAAATCATTCTTTCCTCACTGGGTAAGACAATGAAGTTGAAGGTACATCTTAAATGAAACTTCAAAAACAGGATTACTCTTGGAAAAATAAATGACTATGGAAGGATGAAAACATATACTTCAGGACATGAAGCTACAGAACTGCAATTTTTCATAATTTAAACGCAAGGATATGGAAGGGGCAATGAAGAAAACACACAATTATATTCACTTGGCTTTTTCATTCTCTCAGACCCAGTTTTAAAGGCACAGAAAGGCACAGGATTCGTGTCTGGGCACAGAGCAGGTGATAAGGGGTACACATCATAAAGTCACCCCAAGACAAATGGTTTAGTGAAAACAAACCCTGCTATATATATAAAGCTAACTCTGCTTACACTAGTCATATTTAACCTAATGTCCAAACCTAAATATAAATAATAAATGGAAATACTGTACAGGTCTGTTCTAGGAGAACCCCACTGCCTTACATTAAAAAACAAGTCTATTTTAATGCAAGATTAAATATGACTAGCTTGCTAACAACTTTACCAAGTACCAATACAGAACATAAACAACACGTGAACATTTTAACAATGAATAGATGGCATTCACCTCTCTGTGCTGTGTAATGCAACAACACATTCATATACATAGTGTCTCCACCTGGAAGGCTTTGAATGGTTCTGGAGTGCAAGATAAATATTAAAAACACCAACATGACTGACTTAGATGTAAATAAGAAAATTTACCATTCTACCCAAAAGTGTGGAAAAAAACCAAGTGCATTGTGGTAAGATGCTGTCCATACTCCTTTATCAGAAATATGACTACACTCTTTTTAGCAACTGCTACAGAAAAAGCACTAGTACAACACACTTGAAATTACACAACAGTTAAGAAAGGAACAGAAAAAAATTATTGTAAACAAAGTGCACTGTATTGTAAGTAGAAACAGAAAATAAAATCAAGATACGTTATCAGGTTTAAAAAATTCATCAATATGCTTTTCAATCAATATTCTAGCGGTTTCAGATTAAACCCCTGTGTGCAAGTACACTTAAACAGTCGAATCACATCATGGGGAAAAAAATTTCTTCTCCCTAAATATATACACAATTCTGAATACAAAGGGGATAATCTTTAAGGTCCCTTCCAACCCAAGCCTCTCTGTGATTCTATGAAAACAAAGTTTTCCTTACTGCACTATTGTATTTTACATACAGACAATTAATGCACAGTTTCACAGTGGATTTGTAACCAAGAAAAATGTATTTTAGAAGCATTTTATATTTTGTAAACTAGCACATATTTTTAAAAGAAACAGCTGATGTAATCTTAAAGCTTCTCTTTAACAAGACAATTTCTGTACTTCTCATGTGTGAAAAGGATCTCCAACTTTTGATTAGTTTAGTAAGTTTAGTTTGTTCCAGTAATCTGTTTTGATGAACAGGAAAACTGGTTTATTTTCTAAGACACACAGAGTCAATAGCAAGATACTAAAAATGCTGGAAAAATAGGTAAGGGTGATATAGGAATTTAAACAGGACTTAAAATTGTCATGCCTAGTTGAAGTATTCATCCAGCATAAGACAATTCTCCAGTGGAAATACATCCTCCATGTATCATTTCCAATTTTGTAATTCTCCAAAAAGAAATTTCTCCAGTGATTAAAGTATTTTCCATACATTTCAAGGCTTGAGAAACATGTATTAAAATTCCTGACTAATCTTTTCACAGACTGTCAGCAAAAGATATGCTTTCTTGCAAAGTCAGGTCCTAAGTATGTAAGAGTCCTTCTTTATGCAAGAGGATGTTGAAGGGATGGTGTGGTAAGAATAAGAAAAACATTAAATAAGGTATTAGAGAAACCACCTAGTGTCAGCTACCAGGCCTTAGCTTGGGGGCATTTTTTTCTTTCATTTTTCTTCAAACAACTCCAAAGAAAGAAGAAACACTTTGAGGTAGTTTCTCCCTTTGTATCAACTGCTGTAGTTCAAATAGCAACAGTGAAGCTACAGAGATGTACACAAAGAAAGCTGCCCACCAATCCAGTGGTTCAAGCACTCTCTGCAAAACCATAATCTTCCAGCACTTAATGACATTAGTTGGTGATGAAGCACCACCAGAAAACCCATTATCTTTTAGATCCATTTATTTATCTAGCTAACTTCTGAATAGGTACATGTAACAAAAATTTGATGAGACATCAAACATTTCACAGTGTTTTAATGAATGTGTTTCATTCCACTTTTATCTTTTATCAGAACAACAAAAATTTGAAAATTTCTATGAAAGAAAATTTGCAAAACTCTGTGGAAGAACTAGGCAAATCAAAGACACGGGATGTTGTAGCTGCATATTTCTGAGACCAAGTCATGAGCTATATTAGCATTCAGAAAACAAACTTCTTTCCTATTGCTGGCAACAACCAGGGTGAAACAAAGCTTTCCTGCTTTGCCCATAAACACTTCAAGTGTTACTCATAAAAATGCAAACTTATTAAAAATATTACATGGATAGTATGACAACTGATTTCTAAAGAATTGTACTGACAAGACATGAACAGCTATAAGGAAGAATTTGTGCAAATTAGTTTTCAGATTTCTCTAACAGAAACAAAAAAACAAAGATTCCTTCTGGCAGAAATAAAAAGATTTTAAAAGGAAAAAGTTGATGTAATTTAGAAAATATGAGTAAGAACCAGACGTCTTTATTCAATAGTCTAATAATTTATACTGCATTTAATAACATGGAACTTACTTAAACATGATCTTTTCCCAGCTGTGCTTGCACCTCCTGAACACAAATTTCCTCCTCGATGGACCAGCTCAAGTTCCAAGTTTGTTCTGTAAGAAAAACATAACAGTATTGAATGGAACATTATTCAAGCTTCTACAGGCACAAATGAGTCATGACAAACTCCCAGCATACACTAAATAAAAGAATACTGTGAACTAATCCTTAGTGTGAAATACTGCCAAAATACACCTTCGAACAAAACAAACTTTATCAAGATATTGTCATCTTTGATTTTAAGTACTAAATTAACATAGTACTGTATTGAGCTGTGAGAGAAGAATTTAAAAAATGTTAATTCTGAGGCTTTCTTCTGTATGCACACAGAGCTCAATAATAAGGGAATTTATGCGCAAATCTGAAAAGACAATACACAGATTGGTGAACTTTCAGTCAATCATATACATCTAAAAAGTGTTCCCTTTATTGGCAGGGCTTTGTTTCACTTTAAACAACCAGAGAGTGCAATGGATATGGCACCAACTAAATACGAATGCAGTCTAAATTATAATTAAAGCAGTGCCCTTTATAGATAAGTTAGTTAATAAAAGCCTTGGAGGTTAATTCTGAATGAAGCACTATTCACTGCAGCTCATTAGTATGAAACAGGAGTTGTCACTAAATCTCTGCATGTCACACTGATGCTTTCTTTCTCAGTATTATTGTAATCTGATACTTAGGCATCAATTGTTTAGGCCAAATTTGATAATTTTGTTTAATTTTGGAATTGGATGTTTCAGTACTGCATTTACTCTCAAGATTTGGAGCAAACAATTTAGATTATATTTTCTGAGAGCCTGTTTTAGTAAGTCAACATACATTTTTAATTAAAATAAAGGACTATAATTCTGTTATTCTGAAGTGTTGTTTTGCTAATTCAATTCAAACTGCAAATCTAATTCTAAACATATTTTGTCCTTTAATGAAAAATCAAACAATTTTAGGTTCGATAGAATGTGACTGAGTCCACACTAAAATCTATTCTGGAATTTTAGGCACATAATGTATCCACGCTAAGAACACGCCTCCCCTCCCCCCCATACATTTAAGAAGAAACTACAGGATGACTTTTATCCAAAACAAATTATTTTTAAGAATTTCAGCTTCATCAACTTGAAAGAATAATACATTTTGATATGCAGTGTTTGTTAAGGTACTTTCCTATGTTTTTAAAATAGCAACATTTCTGAATATTCCTATCCCTAAGTTTGCAGTTTATACCATCCATTTCTGAAGGAATGCTTTAATCCTCTCTACTCAGAAAAGGCAATTTAACACTGATAATGTGCCTGCTCAGAGCTCCATCTGGTTGCTGCTGATAAGGGCATCTGTGTGACAGGGGAATTTTCCACTCTTCAGGCAATTTGCAGAGCTCACTGAACTTCTGAAAATCTACCAGCAAGGAAGCAGGGACAGGGATTTCATATTAGTGGACAAAATAACAACCGTAGATCAGCATGTGCTAGTTCATCATGGGAATATGAAGGAAATCAATATGTTTTATTTCTACAAACCTTCTGACAACTAATTTGTAGAACAAAATTAATGACAGTCTTCCATTAAAACCCAGATAGTTAAGATTTAAATCAAAAAGACTACCTGAATATTTAAGAAAAATTTTCGAGATCTACAATTTTAAATTTGCATTTCACCAAGACATATGTGCCATTTCACAAAACAAACCTCAGGGACAATTCTGAAAAATACTTCTTGCTGGCACATATGAGGTGTCATGTATTTTTGCTATAAGGAATGTAAGAAAAGTTATTTCTGTAAACATATTCTCTGTTCACATATATGATACCAACTCTCACCTCCCACACCTCGTCATTGTCCTCAGCTCCCCAAAGGCTGCACCTTATAGCTCAGCTTTCTTGGAAATATAAGTATTTACCCTTTCCTTCAATATGTCTCTTTCAAAACATACCTGTACCTTGGCATAAAAATGCACAGAAGAGAAAGCATCTTCTGTGAAAATGAACACTTATCCTTCATAAAATATCCTACATCAGGTACAGACCTCAATCATTTTTGAAGGAGACCAGTGCATCTCCTCCCTAATTTGAGCTCCCTTCTGCCTTCAGGATCTGAGTATCCTCTGCCCTTTACTGAAGAAAAGTAATGAAGAAAAATTGGGGACATCTGATAGAAGCGTGGAACACAAAGTGGTCTCTCAAAGAATACTTTGCTATCTCAGACTCGTCAACATGAAGGAAAGGGAATGAGAAAGAAAATCTATACGAGTGTCTTTTTTTCCTGTCTAGAAATCTTTGCATCATTCATTGGAGCAAAAAAATTTGTAGAACACTGCCTTTATCTTCCTCACTCACAGAAAAAACCCTGAGAAAATGGATTTTGCTCAGCTGTCCAGACTCCTGATTAAAAACAGACCTACTTCATCCCTTCTTGTGGGCTTTTATTAAAGGAACATACTGGAGGTGGGAAGGGTGATTTCATATTTCTCAGAATTCATCCCAGGACAGAGCAGGGAGAAGTAAAAATGCAAGGTCCTTTCCAGAAAGGGAATATATTTGGATGGAATTGCTTTTCCTATTGGTACAGAAGAAGCATACTAAGCACTATAATTTTAATCACTTCAATTTACAAACACAACACATATATGGAAAAACCCCAGACAGTGAGACACAGACTCAGAAGGAAAGAATACATGGCTCTTATATTAGTCTATACACAGCTGACAGAAAAACCAAAGGTTTGTTTGTACAACCAACAAAAGCATGAAACTCACTGCTATGCAATACAGAAACAGTCCTCCGAGACATCACCACAAATGACAATCTTCAATGCTATGAATGTGGAACTATTCAAATTGAAGCTAGGCACATATGATTTGGGAATGACACACTACACTAATCACATAAAGGCCAGCAAAGACCAGGAGGAATGCATATGAAAAGGGTACAAATTTAACAAGATACGACTGTTGGAAAAGCAGGAGGTAGCCAAGGAGCTGCTCTTCCAGCTGTGCATGCAAATCAGGATGCCAAGACCCAGAGCGCCTCTTTTGCCAGGAGAGCAGACAGCAGCTAGCCCTCCCACTAGGTGGTAAAGAGTTCTTTTGTAATTTCTTCTCTCTGCTACCAGTGACATATGCCTGGGTAAGCAAAAATGAAGAGAAGCAAGTTCCTTTTTTCCTGAAGAAGAAAGAATAACCTGCAGCAACTGGCTATGTATTGTTTCACCAGTAACATCCTCATTCCAGCATGCAGTAATCCACTTCAAAACTGGCATTCAGCTGTAAACTAGCATCTTTTTGGACAGGAGATGATGTCATTTTCTGACTGAAAATGGAACATGACTTTTAAGAAGATTAAGAGTGTTTAATTCACATGCAAATGTATGGAGTTCATAAAAATATCATTGCATTCAAATGCTCATCTAAACAGGGGTTAAATACCAGGAAAAACTGTGTAACAGCTGTAGATGGTCTGACCAAAAACAATTAAATACTTCAGAACACCTGGAACTAGAAGTGCTCAAAGGTTACTGATTGGTAAGGAACACAAGGGTATCACTACCTCAGAAACAACTGGATGGAAATAAGGAAGAAACAGGTCGAATAACAGGAATAACTTACAGAATGTAAATTACTTCAGTATGTAATTTTAATTATGGATAGTCCACTGTTTGATTACTTAAAATTAAAAATATAATAAAATCATACAAAGAAAACTTTTTTAGTTTGGAAGATTACCTGCTGATTTACATATTTCCAAAAATACAAACTGTAAAGTTATATTAAAATGTCTATTTAGAAGTTTATTTTTTTTTAACCCATAGTTCTGATGCAATTATCAAGTACTAGACACATGTAAATCTGAATTGCTGCACTGAAAGGCAAGGGAAGTTAACCACCTTGAAGCTGATCTGCCAAGTTCCCTCATAAGTGATCTTATGAGTTACAGTGACAATGCAGAAGGCTGGATCCAACATCTGAAATTCTTCAGTCATGGATAAATACAAAATTGCTGACACCAGTGTAACCCTAAGAGGAAGAGGCCTCAAGGAGTACAAGCGACATGTCCTAATCTTAGTGCTCAACCACAATTTCTCTCTCCAGCAGTGCAAGCAGCAATGAAATGCTGTTCTGGTTTGAGGTATTTTTTAACTCTTCGAATGAAAACAAATCTTGTGCTCTGAGTGTACATATAAAAGCAATATATAGATACATTTGAAATATGTTTAGCTAGCATTTTTTAAATTATATAACATTGCACCCAGAAATCTATTTTAACACCATTTTTGTATCTTCAATGGCATGTCAAGTTATGGTTACAAGTAATCATACTTTTATATGTGAAATATTAATTTTGAGTCCTTTGTATTTTTGGAAAGGTATTAAATTGTATTGATCAAACATGTAATTGCTAAAAAGCTTAACATTACTTATCCTCGTACAGCATATACCACTTAAAAATATAGAATAATCCTTTAACTTACTATGTATAAAATTTCATAGCTCTTCTTTATCAGTTAAAATACTCTGAAAGAATACAGATAGTATTTCTTTTAATAAAATTATACAATAATCTAAATTGGAAAAGAATTCTGGAGATTAGATGGTCTAACCTTCTGTGAAAAGCAGAACCTTAGATTTGATTACCCAGAGTCCTGCTGAGCCAAGCCTTGAATATTTCCATGGCTTATATACTAAAGACACTCAGCAATCAGAGTTTATAAAACTGCAATAGGAAAATGCTACTCAATGGCATCACTTCTATGCTTGCAGTTTCTCTACAGTCAGCACCTTCCCTGCAGGCCTCAGTAAGTCAGAGTTTAGAAAATTATTTGCTTAACGAGTATTTCAACTTCTTATGGGAAAACCTTGCATTACAGTAACTCTGAATACATTAACCATTCAGAGTACCTTAACATAATGGTATAGATGGAAGGAGGGACTGATTTTCTTGGAGACCGTATATGACACTAACAGGTCTAAAACTACAATCAAATATCACAAAGAAAATGCTGCTGCTTTTGACAATTTTTTAGAAGTCTAAAGACTACATGAAGAGAAATTCCTGGTTGCTGATGTAAAAAAAAGCTCCTTCTGTGATTCTCATTTAAGTAAATAAAACTAATGTCTGGCACAGAGATTAAAAACACCTTGTGATTTAAAAACTAGCAATATGGCAGCGATATAGAAAAAAATCTTATTCTGCTAAACAGAGATAGAGTAGATTTGACAATTTGGGAAAGCAAAGTAAAAAAAGAAATGCAACATAAGATTTTGCTATATGGAAAGCAAAACCTTGAATTAAGAAGAAAACTAAACAAGCATACAACACAGTCCAGGTTTTGTGCCACTGCTGCACATAACAAAAATAAACTGAGACGCACATCTTTTCATCTTGCATAATGCCTGTATATGAAAATCAGAAAATGTAACTTTGATGTACTGAGTATTCAAAAAGTCCTTTTTGGAGAGGATGAAATTTTTTTTAATGCTTTTTTTTT
>VZRS01013113.1:17772-82027 GCA_013398055.1 Ifrita kowaldi | reverse complement strand
CCCACTGGTTTGTTTTCGAACTAGTACAGCAACAAATTGAATACGATACAGACTCAATTGGACTTTAATAAAAAGAAAATTATGCTTATCAAAATATCTAAACTGGACATAGTTTATTCTACACTGAGGTTCAGGTATTCTCCAGTTTACGTGACATGTCGTATAGTATTGTTATACTGGGATTCATTTTATAGTTCTCTAGTCCAGTAAAGTTTATATGAGCATAAATATGGACTGAGTTGTAAGCTGCAGTCTTGAATACAAATACAATCCTTCAGGCCCGAATTGTAATTTGATTTCTTCATGTTATCTTTTTTCACTTTTTGCATTGCACAAGTGGAATCATCTTTCACTGCAGAAATTCACAAAAAAATAGCTTACAGTAGTTTACAGAAAATCAATGTGAGTACATAGTGCTGCTTAGTTTGACCTCCCTGATAATAATGAAAAGCAGAACTGCTTGATTCTATAAACAGGCATAGGTATACCACTTCTACCTATCTGGTAAAGCATTTGAAAATATCTGCATTTCTACAGGCTCTGGGGACAGCAGTTCATCAGATTGCTACTTTGTGGGAAACAAACAAGACTCCTAGGACACAGCAGAAACGTCAATAGTTTCTTTACAGTATCTCAAGGTGGGATAAAAAAACCCAAACAAAACGTTCCTTACTTTACACACAACACAAAAGTTTTGTAAAATTGTACCACAAGTTTCACAATCATTCAATGAAATTTCACAGTTTAATAACAGTAAACTGTCTGTTCTTCCTTCAAATTACTATCAAGTATTGCCCCATGAATACACTGTTTCGAGCTGAACAGACTCCCCTTTCCCACTCAACACTGTAAATGTATATCCAAGTTACTTGAACACAGTGAAAAAAATCCACAGTTTCTCACACCAAACCATAATCCTAGGTCTGATGTAAAACCACTTTGGACCACTCACTAAAGCCAAAAGCAACTTTGCAAGTCAAATTTATAAAGCAGAAAACCAGCTTTTTGCTTGTGAATTAATCTACTTAATTTTGACATTTATCTAAGATGCTCCTGACTCAGCACTATTGTCATTCAGTATCTTCCTCCTGTCTGACAAAGAAAAGTCTTAATTCTCATAATACTTCATCCTCAAACCCTGTGTTCAGTTTTGGGACCCTCACTACAAGAAAGACAGTGACATGCTGAAGTGTATTCAGAGAAGGGCACAGGAACACAGCTCTGATGTGGAACAGCCAGCAGACCTGGGATTGTTCAGCCTGGAGAAAAGGAGGTTCAGAGGAGATGTTATTGCTCTCTGCTACTACCTGAAAGGAGGTGGTAGTGCAGTAAGGGTTGGTCTCTTCTCACAGTTAACAAACAGGACAAGAGGGAACAGCCCCAGGTTGCATCAGGGGAGGTTGGATATTAGAAAAAAATTTCTTCACTAAAGGGTTAAAAAGCATCACTGCCCAGGGAACTGGTTAAGTCACCATCCCTGGAGGTATTTAAAAGCTACGTAATGTGGCAATTGTGGACGTGGTTTAGTGACTTGGCAGTGTTTGGGTAACAGTTGGACTGAATGATCTTAAATGTCTTTTCCAACCTAAATTATTCTATATGGTTCTGTAAAACATAGTGATCTTCAATCTAGGCAGGTCAAGACCTTGTGGCAGTCTCTAGCAGTTAAGATAAATAAATGAGTGGTGCCTAGCATTTCCAGGAAAAATTAAGCACGGAGAAGTCCATATGATGGAGTACACGTTGTCTATTTCACCCACAAATATTACATTAACTGCTTTATGTGAATGTAAAGTTTAATTTTGGAGCAAAGAGGGTTAATGCTCTTTAAAGGACCATAAATTCATCCATGACATTTTTTTGTTTCCTGGTGTCAGTTTCCCAAGGAACTGAAAATGTTAAAAAAGACCAAAACAAATGCCACTACATTTTTTGGGGGGAGACAATAGATCAGAGATCAGAAATAGATACAGATCAGAGCAGAGCTTAAGCAGTTAGTTCATGTGCACATAGTTTGCTCTTGAAGTTTCATTTATGGAACGAGTCTTGGTTTTACTGAATTGTCAGAAGTGGTTTTACTTGAGGCCAAGGAGTATAGATTGGATGTGAAAAATAAAGTTTCTGAGAGAGGTTTACTTCCTGTCTTACTTCATCAAGTGTTATGAGTAAACATAAACAAGGGCTATGATGCTTCAACTGCCAAATCACAGCCAAGCCAAGAATTGTATTACCTATTCAGCAGACACATTTGAACAAACAAATCGTGTCCCTTCAGATGAAAAAATTCTTCAGTCATTCCCTAAAAGAAAAGGCTATTGGTCTCATTTCTATTTGCTATTTTATCAGTAGGCGATCATGTTCACTTCACTTTCATCACTTGGCATTATCTACTCCTGGCCTTTATTCTTGTTACAAAACAGTATACTAAGCAGTTACACTCTCCTCTATTACTTTTAACAATACAGTGTTTTTGAGAGTCACATGCAACGTTAGAATGAAAGGACACACAGGCAAGGAATTGATAGCAGCTGCAATCCTTGCTCAGGCAGGGTGACTGCTGGTGTCTGACTACACTGACGCAGCTGAATAGGCCTTCTCATGTGACAGCTGCATGGAAGACCATAAGAAAGAGATTAATTGATGGTGTTTCACCATGTGGTCTCTCACACCTTTCTGTAAAAACAAAGGAAGCAAAAATGCTTTTGGTGCCTGGGGTGGTAAGAGAAATAAAACCATTGCTAGTTCAACTACAAAAGCTTCCTACAGTGGACACTGAACAGAGCAAAAGAAATAGTTTGTCTCTGTTACTTTTCCTGTCTTCATGGGTTTTGTGGCTTAACCTCTGTGCAGACTAAACAGTAGTTCTTAGAGCAGTGGTTTGGTGCCAGAAAGCTTTCCACTGCTTGTCAGAATTCTTTTATTCTTGCTGTTCAGAAACATTTGAATATGGCAAGCAAGGAGAAAACTCAGCTGAAGACTGTTTACGGACCTCTCATATTGTCACTTGTTACCTAAGAACCAGACTCTGAAGATGTAATGATTAATATTCAACAACAACAACAGTTGCAAAGTATTTGTAACCATCATCCACCAACCCCATGAGAACAGCTCCTTTCCATGCTTCACTGTGGGGTTCAAAATCTATAATTTGAAACACTGTGCTCATATTTCACCAAGTAACTAAAATTTTCAAATTATTTGGGTTGTTTTTGTCTGATATATATCAAAATGTACAGTTTAATTCCTCCATGAGTACCATGTTAGGCACATAAAGACAATTCTGTAGTGAATGGCCAAGCAGCACCGGGACTGACCCATGAAGTGGCCTACTGTAGATCTCTGACTGTCTGAGTGTCTATGCAGTTACTTGCAGTACAGAATATTTCAAAGAGTCATTCCAGACTCCTTAGGAGCATTTCTTTGGGATGTGTGGCATGGCCTGTTATAAGCTGATCTGTTTTATGCCCCACCCCAATACAGTATGTATTTCTGTTTCATTAAGCTGCTTAGGAGAAATGAAGTCACTTTTTTGGTTTCAAAATCACAGTAATCACAGAATATTCTGAGTTGGAAGGTACCCACAAGCATAATTAAGTACAACTCTTGAGTGAATGGAAAATAATCTCCAGCCATATTCAGAATGCAAGAAACACAGGGAGAAGATTCTCTTTTGTACTTACAGTTTCAGATAGAAAAAGAAATATCCTCAAAGGAAATCAGTTTTGTCTTTGTATTAAGCCTTGTCTTACAAAGCAAAATTATTTTCTGCCTTAGAGAAAACATCCAGGATTCTTAGGCAGCAGGCATTTTGTGTGCACATCAGATGGCATTAGAGCTGTGCCGTAGAAAAAGGTATGTCAAGTAAAAAACCACAACAGTTTAGATGCATTTTGAAATCTAAATCCAAATCTTTCTTCAGTCCATAATCTGAACCTAAGACTCAGCTGGAAAGGATGCTGGTTTTGCCCAGAACTCATCAAAGGTGGATAATGAAAAGATTAATTCCTTTCTCTCCAAGAGAGCAGTAGCAGCTGAGGGGTAGCTTTAGGCAACTCGGCCTTATTTACATCCCAGCTAACAGCTGTGCAAACCACAGAATTTTACTTCCATGGGATATGGGATTTTTTTCTTTTGATGTCTTGTTTATATGAATTCATATGACTTTTGCTTTGAGTGAATCTCTAAACTTGAGAATATTCTCTCCTGATTTTACCGAACTGATGAATAAGATGCTTTGCACGTTTCATCTAAAAAGAAGTAAAAAGGATTATCCCTGAGAAACTATTTTAAGAGATAGTATAGTTGATTGCTGTGTATGTCTGGATGTATTAGAACTTGCCAGAAACAACCATGCTATTTCTTGGTCCTAACATATTGGTTAGAAGCCCAAGACTTCTCCCCGAAAACCAGAATAATTTCTTGAACTAAATTTCTAAAACCCGACAATTTTAGAACTATTGCCAATTATTAAAAAATTTACTTAAAAACACCTTTGGCATGATAACAATATTTTTTAAGATCTGAATACTTTAGGAAATAACCAAGAACCAGTAAATTCTCTTCACATTTTACATAGATTGCCAGTTTAAACCATGTTTTTTGAGTTACAAAGGCCAAACCTAGGTAAATAATGAAGAGTTATCTGCTGAGTGAAATCATTTATTTTATCAATGGTTTCTGCCTAAGCCTGCAAAGCAAGAACAGTGGAACCGCACTCTTCCACTTGAATTTTCAGTGCATTGAAGAGGAAAAACAACCATGCTTTCATATATGCTTATGCAACATCTAACAGAATCAACTACAGTTCAATACAAAATACTAATGATACAGATAGATGTCTAAATAAGAAGGTCCACTTGCATGATCCAAGGATCTCACATTTGAATATCCTTCAAGATCACAATGAGTAAGCCTTTCAAACGCATTGAACCTGACTGGCTGTTACTGCACTCTGTTCCAAATACCACAGCAAGTCCTAAGTCTGGGACCTGGTCCAGAAAACCTACTGACCTCTGTTTTTGCCTCTGAAGTAATATTTGGGGTAAAGCTGTCCCCAGTATTTAACAGCTGAAACAGCAGCCCACTCCTTGGAGTCCAGACTCCTCCAGGCCACTAGTTCAGGATGTCAGGAAGGTAGTTACTTCGCATCCCTCTTGTGTGTGGAGTCTTGTTTACAATTGAAATTAGTTGTAAATGAAAAGCAGTCAAAATTTCAACAAGGAGCTGTTGAATGGAGGACAAATTCCCAGCCAAATCCATATTGTGATCCAGGTTTAAATAATAAAAGAGGAATGTGCTCAGCCTTGCTTTGCAGGCTATTGCCAACAGGCGGTGGACATGTTAACAGAGTGATTGAGTTCATAATTAATAGAGAAAGGAGACCACAAATGGAAGTGTGCAAAGGCAGGAGGACATACGGGATAAAATACTGAATGCCTAGCTCACATGCGGTGCATGAGAATGAATGCAGAAAACTCGATGAACAGTTGAGTGAATGTGCAGAACTAGGGCAGACAAAGAAACATGATTCTAGGCAGACAAGCTGTGCAGAAAATGAGTGAAGGAAGATGAGAAGTGGCAAGTAGATACATGGCACACAATGACACAAGAAGGAAGGCTCTGAATGCCATGTTGACTGTCAGAAGAAGGGAAAAGGAGCAAGGGGAGGGAAGATAACTGAGCAGATATGCCAAGGACAAAGACAAATAATGGAATGTACTGAAAACATGCACTGAATTAGGACAATAGAAACATGGTGATCCACTCCCAACCTTTGTTTCAAACAAACAGCTTCTGGCAGTAGAAGAAATAGAATTGAATGTGATTTCTGTATATTTTTACCAAAACTGAAAATTTAACTATTGCCAAACATACAGAAGATTACATTTGCTCTGTTTTATCTACTTGTTTAAAGAAGCTGAAATTTTTGTAAAAGTACTTCTAACAATGTAAAGATTTGTGGATTATGCTGTCTGATTCAGTTATTTTTATTTCCTGTACATGTAGAGAAAGATGCTGGCTCTTTCTCTACCCTAGAAAGGAAAAATAACAGATTTATTAAAGGGTATCAAACACCACCCTAAAGCATCTCTATGTGCCATGAGCACCTGTAATTCTACCTGTGGTCTTTATAGTACTTCTATATCTAGTCTTCAAAATGCTTTGTAAAGCAATTCATTTGCTCTTATTTTTCTAAACCTTGGCCGCCTCAATGCCAAGGAAAATCTTATTTTTAATTTCACTTCTTTCCATCATGGACAAAAAGGTGGATTGTGTTAAAATTCTGAAGATCATATCTGTCACTAAGACTGTCTGACTGACACATTCATCACACAAATTAGAAAAATAAATACTATCTGTATTTTCTACTATTAAAAATTTGTAAATTACGAATTTCATTTTATTTAAATAAAAAATAACTTTTGCAAAATAGTTTTGTGGTAAGAAACTATGACAAAAGTAGCTTGTTGACCAATGCAAAACATTTCAGAAGCACTAGAATGTAGAAATGCAGAAGTACACATTTTATTTATGTGTTATATAAAAATAAAAAACTTCTGAAGTGGAAGCAGTAGATGAAAGAAATGTTAGCTCAGTTGTCCAGAATCTAGTTGTGTTGTCAGTATTCTCCTTACAGAAATTTTATCAGGTTTTTAATTATAACTTTCAAAATTACTTTTTTGTCCTCTAGTTTCAAGTCTATGAGCACACTATAATACTTCATATTTGCTTGCACAACTGAAACTAGACCTTCGAAGTCAAGGACTTGCCTCACTGCTGAGCAGCGCTGCTCTCTATTGAATGTGTTTGCACGCTGTTTGCACACACTGTAGTTGCTCTGTTTTGCCATCAGGCCAGAATTACTAAGGGCCTTCATTGCCTTGAGATCAGCAGGTGCAGAACATCTCTTGGATTTGAATGCTGTAGTTATCAGACTAGCAATCAATGTGTTTATTTTACAGCATTCACATTAAAATGCTAAATGCCTTCCACTAATGCATTCAATTCAATTGTGTCTTTTTAGTCCCAGGAATGTTGATATGTGAGACTGTCCCATCAATTTCAAAAGAGCACAGATTTATACCATCCATAGGGGCACTGAAGCAGTTAAACTAAGTCTTATAATCTGATTAGATTTTGCTTGCACTGATATCTCCCTTATTTTCTGAAATTGCACTGAACTCTAGAGAATATATTAAGATTGCTGCTATTCATGAACATATTTAATGCATTTCAACCTTACTATAGCTCATAGTCATAGTAAATAATCAGTCATCTCTACTCACTCACATCAGCTCTAGGAATACATGACAGCAAGGATCCGTGGAGCACTGAAACACTTTCGTTAACTAGCAAGGGGCTGTATTGTCCTGTCAAATAACCTGTCGAACAGATTATTGAGTCACAGGTTTGGAGTTGGTTTTGTTTGGTTTAGTTGTTTGTTGGGTTTCTTTCAGGGGGCAGAGGGGACGACACAGGGGAATTATTTAAAATAGAAGCTAAACTTCAGTGTTTGATTCTAGCTAGCAGAGCTCTAAAATCTTGGATGTGAGGCTTTATCAGTCATCTCCAAGAAAAGTCTTTAGTTCTACTGTATCCATCAGACTTACCTGGATGTAAGAGAAATGACTGAATATTTCTGTTTGTAACCCTTATTTAAGGTCTTAAGCTGCCGTTGAAACAGGAGTTAAGAGGTTAAATGCAGTATTGCTTGTGGCATTTAAAAACTTGAATTTACTTTAGAGCTTCTGCTCACCTCTGGGCTCTCCGGCTAATGTTGCATACTAACCTCATGCCAGGCTAGGTCATGTGCCACTTGCTCTCTGCATTGCTTTTGGCAGCTGCCCCTTTAAGTCTCTATCAGCAGGCATAGCGCTTTGACTTCACATCCAAAATTTCTATTAGCTCTTCAGTGAGTCTCTGAAAACATTTTATGTCTTACTTGGGCAGCTGCTTGCTTCACATCTGCCAGACTCTCAGGGATTCCCATGAGCCCAGACAGAAGCAAAGGCTGCATGTCAAGATTTTTACCTTGGGAAATCCCTCTTGTGAGAAAGATATAGAAGCAGTTTCTTGTTCAGCACAGACCTACTAAAACCCCTAACTATGACTTCTAAGATATCAGCATGGCAGGCATGCTAGTGCAGCTTGGGAGTAAAGTGCAGATGACTTGGGATAAAAGCATAAGGAATTCCATTTCATCTGATTAACACCTAGCAGATATACACAGATTTCATATGCTACAATTCTCCTCACAAGTTCCTTTTGTATTGTTACTTTTTTAGCAATGTTCCTTTCTATTATAAAATAATGAGCATTCCAATGTTCATATTTGTGCCATTTTGTAAAGATGGTATGCCTGATTTCTACTGAATCTCCCATGTCTCACTTTGGTAAGTTGCACTCTTAACTGAATCCAAACTTTACCATTAAATCTTTACCTCCGGACCCTAACTTTACCTCTAAACAAAAATAATTTCTTTGTAGAAGGCTTGAAGATAGACCCCAGGAAAGTACCCAGATAAGCGCTGAAAGTGCTAAATCAACTTTATGGTAGGACTAGATCAATATCAGCATGGTCTAGCCTAATACATGGAAACAACTGTTTGTCAAGATTAGCATACTCTGTTTGCACAAGAGCTTCAGAATACATCGATACTCAACCTTGTAGTTCTCTTACTTGCATGTGCCATTTTCTATTAACAAATGATAGAAGTTTCACAAACAAAAAGCTCATAAGGTTTTCAGTTGAAAATGGAAAATATGATTTAATGCAGTCATTTTTATTCACAACTTCATACTTCAACACTCAAACTCAGAATAACTGGACTGGGAGCTAAGCTTGAGTTTAGGTAAACTTTTGGTTGGCAGACTTGTGTGGGAAAAACCCTAGAGTATACTGGTTTCAGTACAGTCAAGCAAAGCTCAGAATCAATTTAAAATCTTTAGGTACAGAAACTGGCATCTGACACTGTGTCAGCAAAATGAAAGTATATAGGAGAAAGCACTCTTCAAAGAATGGCTGATCAAAGGAAATTATCTATTTCTAAAAAATTAATTTTAATTTACAAACGATATATATGAATCTTTCTGTTACTATCCATAGTAGGGTATGCTTAGTAAGGATGCTGAAGACAGTATAATTGAAAAGAAAGTAATATTTTTCATGAACAAAAGCATAGCTATACACAAAATGCTCAGAACTTCTAAGACACAGGGAGCTAGGAGGAAAAACTCTACCATAAAGATTCACTATGCAAGTTGGTCATAATTTTCACCTGTCTTCTTTTTTAGTCAAGTTTTCCTATAATTTTTGTGTTTGCTAGGAAAGAAAAAGAAATTCACATTATAATGGAGAGGGGGAAAAAAAATCAAACCATGTATTTCGGGTACCAGGCCTGAAAGCAAGGATTTGTTTTGCACTCAAAATTAGGATGTTCCATATATTATTGCACATCTTGGTGTAAGGGTTACAGGAAGCCCAGCAAGTGAGTAAGTGTAGTCCCCATTGTCATTTCCAATGACATGCTTTGTGATGAAAGAAGAAGAGTTTTGCTGAATTCGTTTAAAAAAGTATCTAGAGTGAAGAAAATCAATATACATAGAATGTCTAGGTCCCAAAAGTGAACAAAAATTCATACAGCACTTTTCCTTCTACTTCTGGGAATCACTGAAGTATATAACAAAAAAATATTACCAAGTCCTGGAAACCTGTCTGCATACTGAGAAAATGAGTATGCACAAATCCCATAAGACAGTGTATAAAACCATACTCTTCTTCTTGCTCACTGATGACTAATTCAGATTAAACAAAATGAATAAATATTCCCATTGAATCCCTCAGGAACTGAGGCAAGAAACAATTCACTTCTCAAAGGAGCATCCTCAATGGAAAGCATAAAATCGTTTCAATCTGACAATAAGTAGCACACAGACTATTGCCCTTTTATAGAGATGTATTTAAAATCATTTATTAGACTATTTCATAATGCTTTGCAGGGCAGAATAAAAGTATGATTCAGTTTTTATTATAGACATTGCCAATATCCTGTTCCCCCCAAAAAAGTCAAAACATGAGCTGGAAAATATGTTCTTTTAATATCTTTGTTATATGTGTTAGATGTGTGCATTATCACTGCTCCCTGCCTACTCCAATTAGCAAAGATAATATTTTTAACAGTGGGTTATAAAAACAGAGAAGAAAAGACAGGGTCCTAAATTGGCAAGTGGACATTTCCACAGGAAAATAATTGATTTTTTTCCAACTTTTTTTCCTGCTACAGTTCACCTTGTTTGTTAAACTCATCTACTTTCATTTATTTGCTATGTAACAAAGCAAGTCCTTGTTCCCCATGTGATCTAAGATTTGCAATTTGTGGAATGAATTCTTCGTGATGATAAAAAGTCATAATGATTACTCTCTCATGATTGCTAGTTATGCATACATAAACAAAAATGTCATGAAGCAAGAAATGCCAGAATTAAGAAAGAAAATTTGTACTAAAATTTGAAGTATACAAAGTATACAATGGATTACCCCATCCCCCACTTTGCTCTTCAACTGCCTCTCCATTCTTATACACAGTCTTTTCCCATTCTTGCAGTTTCAGTGGCAATAATGAACAAAGATGTCTTGAGAGCCAAGAACAACATGCTGTTGTTGATTGTACTCATAAGTCTCACTTAATGACTTTTTTTTCTTTTGCTTACTAAAAAAAGTTGAAAACCTATTCTTCACTAAGGCAATCTGTGGGGTTCTTTCTTTGGTGATTTGAGAAAAGCCAAAGCTTTGCATACCCTGTTTTTGAGACTCAGATCTCAGATATATTGCAGAAGTTCATCTAGGACTCAGACTGCACTTTTCACAGCAGTTCCAACTCTATTTGAAAAATAAATGGCTAACAATGATCAGCTGACATAACTGTTCCTGGAGAAGCTGTATAAACCTGCCATATACCTGCAAACTGAATCTGGCAAGTTAATTAGCAAAATCAGCTATAGATGCTCAGATATTTCTCTGTCAAAGAATTTGAAAGACTGGCTCCAGAGCCACAAGTTAGTGTCTGTGGTAGCAATGACATCACCTTGGTGACACACTTTAACTGGAGCAATGAAAGGAGCTGTTATGTTTCTCCTAGCTCAGCAGGTGTGAAGGCAACACAAAGGATATTCACAGAGGAATTCCCTTACATGCAACTTAATCAGACTCATTCTGAGTGTTGCACACAATTGATTTCACTGCCTGAGGAATGAATGGAGAACAAATGCTGACTCATTATATTGTGTAAATGCTTCTGAAAAAAAATATGTAATTTTTAAATGCTAGCAATTATTACCGTCACCTTTATTTCATCTCAGTTTCACTGCTACTTTTCTTAATCCTGCTTCTTTTTTCATTCATTTGATGACCCTGAATTCTGCAATGTCCCAAAGTCCAATTCCTCTGAATATGTTTAAGCCTAAATGTCAGTTAAGCCCTTTTGCTTTACTTTTAGTTTATTGTAGCTAGCTTTATAGAAAGAAAACTCAGAGGACGTGGCAACACAGGCCCAAAGCTGTAAGTTCAGGTTCAATTCAAGACGTTAATTGTTGATGAATAATATTATGCAAGTCAACAGTAATCCTCTCTAGTCAAAAACTGCCACTGCAGATGGCATTAACTGTAGCTTCTGCTCCCTTTTTCTTGTCTAAGTTAACCTTATTAATTATGGCCTGCAATATGAAAAAATATTTAATTAAAAGATAAATTCAACAAATAAACTTTATTACATTTTGTTTTCTGTAGAACTATAACTTTCATTTGATAAAATACTTGATCAGATTCCCAAACTAAAATAAATGCTACATTATGTTTCTTAATAGACAAAACAGAAAACACTTCTGTTATTCTAACTCAAAAGCAGCAACTGAAAATTGCACTTTTCAGTTTGAAATTGCTCAGACAACTGCAGGACATAATTTGCTGTTTCATTGGCTCAGATTTATAGGCCTAGCCAGCAGATTTCAAAGTGATTTGTTTTGAGAAAAATATATCCACTCTCTCAAAGTATCACAAGAATCACAGCATAAAGCTTTTGTAGATACATGTTTAGTTTGGTTTTATTTGCAATTCTCATCATTCAGTCAAAGCCTGTCAGTATGAGTTTTAACATCGCAAGTAAAACATTTCCTTTAAAAAGTGGATCTCAAACAAAATTCCTTTTTTCTGTCAGTTTTTTTATATTCTTTACTTGATATGACTTATACTAAAAAAACCCCATAACATTACAGAAGAAATCAAGCATCTACCACACAGTATCAAAAATCTTATAAAAAGGAACCAATTTCCACCTCTTTGTTTCTAAAAGTAAATTTTTATGCACCTTTGTTTTTATTTACACTATTCTTAAAGGCCACTTCCATGTCTGTTACTTCCAAGATTGCATTTCCTTGAATAGTAACTAGTAAAAGGGAAAATTAGTATGTATTTCAGGTATTTAAATACAGAATAAACTGCCCATCTGGTTTCTAGAGCACTGAAACTGGTTTTTATGTTCAACAGCAGGAAGGCAGTGAGTAGAAACTGTACCATTCCATTTTGTTACATGGCCAACGCATGTGTGATCTTGAGAACTGTAGCTAAATGCGACTCCAGCACAGCAGCCTTTCTTGAAGAACACAGAATGGGAAGAAGGCAGACCTGGTCCCAAAGGACAGACACTCCATATAGTTTTATTTCTATCATATAAGACTTGCAGACAAGGTCATGTTTTCTTGCATAGCAATGATTTTTAGAAGTGCACAGCTTCACAAGGTTAAATAATAATTTCGGTATCTAGAAGTTATTTTTTCTGCCTTCCCAGTCGAAGACATGAGGTCATCACGTGTTTGGCTATATTTTCCAGATTTTCTTTGCAAACACAAGCACTAGACGTGTTTTCTAATTTAGTGTTGACAGTTTCATAGAATCATGTATACCTGTGATGATACTAAGAAGCCGGACTAAAGAATGGTTTTCTTTTCTCATCTTCTTACAAAATACCCATTGCAAATCAAAATGCTAATGCAATGTAATGTTAGTAATTTTACAGTAAGATCTCAAACAAGGATAGGAAAAAATATTTTTACATTTTCCAAGTTGGCTGCATATTCCCTAATTTATCGCATAAAATTTAGTAAACTGGGCTAAAACAACCTCTTCCTCATTAGCAGTTCATTTCTAAAACCCAAAATAAGTAATCAAAACCAAAAAGAAGTAATTACAGAGCACAGGGAAATTTCAGCCCTCAGGAAGAACGGTAAGGTAAAGAGGCAGGTAATTTTTTAAGGCTCAAAAAATCCCAAGGAGACATGCAAAGAGCCAACCATATTTTATGAAGGGAATGTGAAATCAATCTATTATTCCAGTAAAACGTAACATGTTTTACTGGAATAATAGCTGTATGAATACAGAAAAGGCAGCTACAGTTAGAAGCCTTAATTTTTACAAGACTTATTGATACTTATTTTCTTTACATGCTCATGAGCAAGTTGAGAAAAGCACAGTCTAGCTGAATCTGTCATAAATTTTAATGTCTGTATTCAGAGTAGTAGCTATTACTTCCCAAAAAAAAAAGGCTTCTTCGGGTTTTAGTTTCAGTACTTCACTATTCTCATTTACTAACCAATAATTGTAATGCTGAGCATGTGTTTAATATTAGTACCCTCAAGGTTGGAGGATATGCAAATAAGAAGAGCAGAATAAAATTCAAAATTAATTTGGCTAACTTGACACACTGTCTGAAAAAGAGTAAAATGCAATTCAGATAAGATATAAAAGGTACAGAAATCAGAAGGTAGAAGAGGATGATTTAATAATACTTAGAGGCGGAAAGAAAGCCTGAGAAACATCATCTTAGATATGCAAATCTCTAGAAAGGTCTCACATTGAGCTGTATACCTTATTTTATGTAACATACTCTAAAAAAATTACAAAAGATATAAAAAGTCCAAAGCTGCGCAAGAAGGGAAGGTGAGAGCTTTATAAAAGTATAACCCACAAGAAGACTGAAAGAAATTTAGAGGAGCCTAAGTAGATGCATAACAATAATTTTCAAATCTAGAAAGGAAATCTCTATAAAAAAGGTAAGAAATACCACTCTTTTTATTTCTGTTGTAGAAAGTGTAAACAGTAATGGGTTTAAGTTGCAAAAGAAAGATTTAGGTTTAAACATTAGGGTGTAAAAAGCCTTAAGAAAGGTGAAACACTGGAGCACATTTATTTGAGTAGCTGTGCTGTTCAACACTTCAGAGCTTTAAGAACACATTAAGATAAACTTTATTCATTTGGACATCACCCTGCAAAATAAATGTTTTAACAGTAAATGAGAAATAGTTCTGAATTCCAAAGTTATTTTCTCCAAGTTTATTCTCATAAAAAGAAGCAGGATGTACACACAAAATAATCAAATTATTTCCAGTCAACAACATTTTACACTGTGGAAAATGCTATCATTTTCCATATTCTCAGCATCATACTTAAAAGAGCACCATGACATAGAATCACAGAATCAACTAGGTTGGAAAAGACCTTTGTGATCATCAAATCCAACCTATGACCTAACACTACTTTGCCAACTAGACCATGGCACTAAGTGCCACATCCAGTCTTTTCTTAAACACCCCCAGGGATGGTAATTCCACCACCTCCCTGTGCAGCCCATTCCAATGCCCAATCACTCTTTCTGTGAAGAACTTCTTCCTAATGTCCAGCCTAAACTTCCCCCGGCACAGCTTAAGGCTGTGTCCTCTTGTCCTGGAGCTGGTTGCCTGGGAGAAGAGACCAACCCCTTCCTTTCAAGTAGGTGTGAGAGTGAAAAGGTCTCCCCTGAACCTCCTCTTCTCCAGGCTGAACAACCCCAGCTCCTTCAGTCCTCATAGGACTTGTATTCCAGACCCTTCACCAGCCTTGTTGCCCTTCNAGTGAAAAGGTCTCCCCTGAACCTCCTCTTCTCCAGGCTGAACAACCCCAGCTCCTTCAGTCCTCATAGGACTTGTATTCCAGACCCTTCACCAGCCTTGTTGCCCTTCTCTGGACACAATCAAACATCTCAACATCCTTCCTAAATTGAGGAGCCCAGAACTGGACACAGTACTCAAGATACAGCCTCACCAGTGCCAAGTACAGGGGAAGAATGACTTCCCTGGTCCTGCTGGACATGCTATTCCTGATACAGCCCAGGATACCACTGGCCTTCTTGGCCACCGGTCCAGAATTCTGGCTCATGTTCAGTCTGCCATCAGTCAGTGTCCCCAGGTCCCTTTCTGTCTGACCAATGTCCAGCCACTCTCTCCCCATACTGCAGTGCTGCAGGGGGTTGTTGTGGCCAAAGTGCAGGACCCAGCACTTGTATTATTAAACCTGTTTTGTTTGATTCGGCCCATTGATCCGGCCCATCCAGGTCCCTCTGCAGAGCTCTCCTACCCTCCAGCAGATTGACACTGTCCCCCAGCTTGGTGTTATCTGCAAATTTTCTAATGGTGGACTCAATCCCCTCATCCAGATCATCAATAAAAGTATTAAACAGGACTTTTCTGCTTGTAAACAGCAGGTTCAGCAGACCCGCACCCCTGCTAGGCTCACTCACCAGCTGTGACTGGAAGATCTCCTCCATACACTCCAAGAACCCCTTCTTCTCCACTTTCTTGAGTTCCCAGCAGATATCTGGCAGGTTAAAGTCTCCGCAAGAACAAAGGCTGGCAATCTTGAAACATCCTCCAGATGCTTGTAGAACAATTCATCCTCTTCTTCATCCTGCTTGGGTGGTCTGTAACAGACTCCCACCGGCATGTCAGGCTTGTTGGACTTCCTCCTGATTCTTACCCATAGGCACTCAGCCTTATCATCATTAACCTCAAGTTCTATAGTGTCAAGAGACTCCATAATAAACAGAGCCATGCCTCCTACCTCGCCTGTCTCTTCTGAAGAGCATGTAGCCATCCACTGCAGCACTACAATCATGCAAGTCATCCCACAATGTTTCTGTGATGGCAACTCCATCATAGCTTTCCTTCCATACAAAGGCTTCCAGTTCTCTTGTTTGTTACTCATGTCACATGCATTAGTGCACATCCACTTCTGCTGGGCTGATTTCATCCCTGAGTATTGCTTACCACCCTTAGGCTCATCTCTGGAGAGCTGGGTTTCATCCCTTTCCCCATTCAAGCTGGTTTAAAGCCCTCTCAATCAGCCCTGGCAGCTCATGGGTTGGAATCCTTTTGTCCTTGTTAGATAGATTAAGCCCATCTGGCCCTAGCAGGCCTGGTGCGGTAAAAATTGCCCAATGATCAAAAAAAACCCGAAATTCCACTGTTAGTACCAGTACTTAAGCCACTTACTGATCTTAATCTATCCCTTATAACTAAAGCATACACAGATAAAAATACATCACACAAAGATACAATAATTTCACATCTTTTATCTTTGCTATTTTTCTGAGAGTTTACTGAAAGTATTTAAAAGAGCCTGCATTTTTAGTTTTCAGATTGATACAAAAAGTTCATCTACAGCAGAGATTGTAAAGATTCATAGACAAGAATCTGACTTCAGATGAAGAAATAAAAATCATTAAGCCTTGACAGCTTCTTCTCTGACCCTCTTCATCTTCAGGTAGGTAAATTAGAACAATTAAAGTGAATTTAGTCACAATAACTTAATCAAAGACACTCTTTTCCAAACTTTTTTGTTCAAAAATCCTCAGAAACACCTATGCTATGAATCAAATTTCAGATCAAATAAGTAACATCACAGAGTTGAAAATAGTAATTTTATTCCATAGATGGTAATTATTTTTCTTAATGAAGTCAAGAAAAAAACCTCACATAATCCAAAATAGTTGTAAGTATAGTTTATACTGTCCCGCTGTACTTCTGTCTTTATTGTATAAAGTGAACCCTGCATGGAATATTAAAGAAGGTATTTTAAGTTGCAAATGGTGGAAAGAATGTTGCTTGTGTATAGTTACAAGAGAATAGAGTATGGTTTGAAAGATTTTCATCACCAAAGGAGCACGCTCTTTATGCACTTATGTCTTGCAAAATTTTCCTCTGTCAATTAACTGTTTCTTTTCCTATAAATTTCCTGTAACAACCAAGCAAAGCTGCCAAATTGCATTCTCTAGTTTTGACATGATGCCCAGCAGAGGCAGAGAAAATTCTGAAAATTACTCAGCAGCCAACTTGAAAATTACAAAAGTTCTGACGTTTCCCCACTCTGATGTTTTGATAGCAAGGCTGAGATATATGAAGTGAAGTGGTCAAATCTGATTAACTTAAACATTAGGATTGTTTTTTGTTTTGCTAGCAAATTAAAAAGGTAAAACTTTCCCAGGTGGACTTTACATGCAAGCACAAAGAAGCATAAATGAAAATATATAGAACAACATACTGTTTTAAGCAATCTTTCTGAAAGAGATAATACCATCTGTTCATTTTATTCTTGTTTCTGGCAAATGCATTAAACCTGGACAGATGATGTCAGGCTATGTGACAAAAGGCAATAACAGTTGGGGGGTACCTAATTAATACCATCCCAGGAGTCATCAGCCCATCAAACACTGATCTGCACAAGGCTGGCTGAAGTGGTTGTCTCTAGGTGTTCTTCTCCCAGGCCTTCAACAGGAGTATTGACATATTTGGGTTAAAATTAGATAAAAACAGGAAAACAAATAACAATTAAGTTTTTCTCCATGCAACAGGCAGCAGACTTTTGGGATGTTTTGCCACTGAATACTGTGATTTTGAGAGTTTTCATGGGTTGCAGAAGAGATCAGACAAGCACTTAAAGAGAAATTACAGTGAGAGCTACCAAACCAAAACAGGATCCAGAAATCCCACTGAGAGAAAGAGTCAGTGGCTGGAAGAGTACTTGGGGGGAAATATGCTCTATACTTGTTGGGTGGTTGTTGTTGCTTGACCTAGAGGAGTGACCCATAGCAGACACTTTTTATTTGTTAGGAGATGAAACGTGACTGAAAGCCTTAATTTCTGAGACTTCATTCAGCAAAGCTAAGTCTATGTAAAAATTTTTTATGCCATGAAGCCTGCAGAAGGCAGGAAAGATGAACTAGTATACTCTTCAATGAGAAAATGCAACCCAAAAGTCTTAGATGGCAAATTTAGTTGCTATGAGTTACAAAAAGGGTTGTGCTCACATCAGATGGTTCATCTCAGAGAAAGCACACTTCATTTCTGCAGGTTTATCCAGCTGAAACTCCTCTATCCTCCTGCTCTGAGTGGAAAATATCCCACAAAACAAGTTCTTCATGTAGCATTTTGACTACTGTAGCTAGTAAAATAGCCATTTATGTAATTCATGCGAAGTAAAAGACATATTGTTGTAATGGAGACAGAACATGACCAGAAAAGAACAAAATGTCTGTGCATTTGCACTTAAACTGATGTTTCAGTGTGAGGAAACATTAGTAAATTTCTACCAAGATGGTTGAAACATAGCTTTCCATACACATTTGTGTACTTTTCCATTTTATGCAACATAGTTCTGAAGTGTTTTACACAAGACTGTGTAACACTTCATGCTATACAGACACAAGTGTATGTTTAATCATTGTGTGTGTTTAATCAAGTCTGATTTGTCTCATGATAGTGAGTGCAAAGTCTCAAAAGGGAGAACTGATCCTGGATCAGATATTCCTATCTGCAAATGAGAATTCTTTCCCCGATCTGCCTGCCTACTCCTCCCTCACCAAAAAAGCCTTTATCAGAGGTGATATGTTCCCCAAACTTCTAGTTTCTATGAATCTTCATGAAAATAATTTCTAATTAACAAATTATCAACCCTACATTTGTACCTATATCTGGAAGTGTGTATGCACACAACATATCTCAATTTCTACTGGTGAAAGAATGAGATGAAAGCCATGAGATTCTGTTACAAAATGGGAAAAGTATTCATGCATTTCAACTAACAGAAGATGAAACTTGGTGTTTAGAATATAATCACAGAATTTAATTTGACCCGTGCTATCTTGTTTCCCAGTATATTCAAACATAGCTAACAACTGAAAATAGTGACACTGATTATTTAGTCACTAAGTAGCTGCACTTCAACAATAGTTTGTTGTGCAGTTTTCTCTTCTCTTGCTCCCTCGTGAAAAAGAATCACTACCAGCATCACAGCATTTGTCAACCCTATCTGCTTGCTCTCCAAAAACATTTGATTCTTGACAGTGTCTGTTTGTCTGACCTCTATCCTATAATTACTCCCCTCAGCTGTGAGATATTTCACAGTCACATTTCACACTGCATGCATGATGAAGGTGATTCATAATTCAATACTTCTGCAGTGTGCTCCTATCCAAGCTAAGTCAGTCCCTCTATCCTGCTTTTCTATTCTCATCAGGGTAACATATTCAGGATACATTTCCTGTAAGCACTCATTAAGAAGGAAGAGCTCTTCCTTTCTGTACAAGTATATACAGGATTTTTCAGCTCTTAAAACAAAGAGTGGAAATTAGTCATCACGCAAATAGGCTCCAACTGTGTTGTTTTTCAGCTCCTAGGTTACTAGAATAACTGAATCCTCTCAATGCCCAGAAATGTGGTAATAATTAGGCTGGAAGGAGGGAAGAGATGAACAGGGAGTGAAAAAAAAAGTCAAAACAGACTGAGGAGCTATGACTAACAAAACTGAGCAAAAGGAGGAATAATAGACACTTTTTCTATTAGAACCTAATAAAACCGGCAGCAGTGGTAGAACAAAAATGTCATTGTTATTCCTACACTCCCAAAATGTGATGACAAACTCATAAAACAACAGTTCTGGATTAGGTCCAAAGTGCCATCAGCACTTCAAAGAAAAAGAGTTTATCTTGAAAAAAAGGCAAGGCATGGGGATTATACTAGTATATTATGCCAACACTCAAAATCAGAACATGATGAAACATATGACACAAAAAAAATTATCATAACTACACAGAAAGAGGGTTGTATTATATGATCTTTTAATACAGAAGATCTTTTACAACAAACAATGGTATCATCATTGCAGATATACTATGATGTAAACACAGCACACAGCCACACAGTCAAGAGACTCACAGATTTGGAATGCATGATGTGGAAAGGGATTGAGGTCCAAATACTAGTTACGAGCTGCAGGCACAGATGTGCAAAGCATAGCCAAGTATTTATTCTACGAAGTATTTTTGCAATTATAGGAAGGGTTCAAATTTATACTGTTTGAATACTGTGATCTATAGCTCTGCAAATCTGAGTTTCCTACTTTTCATAAAATTAAATTGTGCAAGAGACTGTACAGTTACCATTCCTGCTTTAAGAAAATATCATAAAATAAACAGCTAGAAAAGTCAAAGGATTTTCAAGGACTTCATGTTCTGTGAACAATAAAGCTCAGTTCATACAGGAAAGAAGATATACCCAGTCATGATGAACATATTTCCAGACTAACAGAGGGTCAAACTAAGCCCTGTTAATTTTGTATTTAACAGCATCTTTTAGATGAGGTGCTTCTCACACTAGTACTTACATTTATTTGCGGGATTCTGATCAGGGCAATTCTCTTTTATCAAAGGGCAGTTTGGCAGTTTCACTTTTGAAGAAAAAAGAACATAGCGGTAGTGTAAAATGCTATTTGTATAAGAAATGCTCAGCAGCCGGAAGTGCCACAAAGCAGAGGCCAGAGCAGCAGCAGAAAGGACTTGTTAGTACAAACTCAATAGTTTCCACTTCTCTTTGTTCCTGCCTTTTTCTTCCTGGCCATCTTTCAAAAATCCAAACTAGTAGATTAAAACACAGAAGAAAATTCATTGGCATATCCAGATTGTAGCTGAAAAGCACATCACAAGATACGCACTGGTCAGGTTATTTGCTTCTTACATATTTCAGGTTTGATTCTCCAATGGCACAAATATGACAAGGCAGTAGTTAAGGCATTTACCCTCACTGCTGTTCTGTGATCAAATCAGTCCTAAGGCCTATCATAGAAATATCTGCAACCATTCTAGTGTCTCACTGAATTTTAAAGGTTAAAACCCTTTCAATACAATAACAATTAAAACAACAACAACAAACTGTATATGCCACTCATTATAGGGATACATTGTTCTCACCAGACTCTTCTTAATACATCAATGATTTTTACTCAAAGAAAACATGTGAAGCACCAGCTTCAGTGAACAAAGTTAGAGTTTTGAACTGGACAGGTACTAATCTACAGAAATGCAAACATTTCAATATTATTTCATTCAGCATCAGAATGGGACCAAGGGTAAGCAAGAGAAGTCCCAGAAGCCCAAAGAGGAAAGAGCTAGAGTTCTTCCCTACAACTTCCAAAATATAACTTAAAAGCCCTGTTCTGCCTGGAAAATGGGTTTCTCATTCCTAAAGTGACAGATAACATAAAGTGATGCTGCGAAAGTTTCTATTTTCTCTTTGCTTTAAAAAAATGTATTAAAATAAAAATCCATTAGTTGCTTCCCTGAAAAACTTCATAGAGAAAAGTGTGAATAAAACTTTTTCCTTATGTAAAAAAAATAAATTAAATTAGAGAGCCTATTGAACCTATTGAGGTTCCCTACAGAAATCATATCCAGCTCCATGCCTAACGGCAGTGTCAAGAATAGTTATTGTCCTCTGCAGCTTTTCTTCATGGAGAATAAGGGCTTTAAAAAATCAACACAATAAAATGCTCTCTAATGTAAAGGAAACACTCATTTTTGCTGGCCATTGATGCAGATAGAGTAAGAAATGCTACCTAAATTTATCTACATGTTTCATTTTAAAGAACTATTAAAACTACATCTAACTCCTATGAAATCAAGCATTCATGCCTAATCGTACAGGCCTAGTGTCTGCTTGTGGGTGAAATTTTACAAAGCTTAGCATAAAAAGGTCAGTCTCTTGGGGCTGATTCTGAAACATTATTCCCTTTCACATACTCAGTTTGTGATACATTTGCTCATTTCAGTTAGTACCATTGTCAAATATAGCATTATCCAGCTTGACTTGAAGAACAAAATTAAATCTGTTGTCTAAAAGGCAGTTGGAGGAAATAAACATTTTAAGAAATGCTTACAACACTCTATTTAAGCAACTAATGCTTCCTGCACGAGAGGGATTGAAGGCTGAAACCTTGCAATAGACAGAATTGTTTGGCAGTCCATTGTGATTCAGCAATAAGATGCCCCATTCAGAAAATGTTCTGAAGGCTCTGCTAAGAGGCCTACAGAAATGTATTCCTTAGTAGGAGCATGTAATACTAACCTCTCACATGGCACTACTTTGTAGGCATATGTCTAACAACAGTTAGTAAATATTTAACTTGCTAAATCAATTTCAAATTTTTTTTCATGTTGTCTTGGTTTGAGACAATTTAAAGAAGAACACTCTGGAATGAGTTGTCTCCCTTTATAGGTTCAACCAATCCCTTTCCACCAATAAGGACTGAAAACAAGTAAATATAAGTGAAAAAAATAAGTTCACCAACAGGCAAGAGAAAAAAAAAGAAAATAACTGCTAGATACAAACTACCAAAAATTCACACCTCCAGCCCCACAGTAACAGAGACCTGAAATGCTGGAAATACCCTTCCCAAGACAGCAGGAGGCAGACACAGCCTCAGTTCTGTAAGATAAAGGGACAAGATGGTGTCAGATCCCTCTTGGGAAGGCAGGAGCCTCACAGTGCAGTTCCAGCAGCAGATGAAGGCCCAACAGCTTGTCCAGAGTCAACCTCCTCCCCACAGCAGGGCAGGCAGGACCAGGCAAAGCATCTGAGCTGGAGCCACTCGGTGTTTTTTTCTTCTTGGCTGACTGCTATGGATGGTGACCCAGATTGGAGCCAGGGACTCTGCTACTGTTGGCGCAATGCCTTAACTGTGAACAGGCACCTGCGGAATTTGCCCCAAGGCAGGTCAAAACTGCTAACTGCAGTCTCTCTGAGCCGAAGAAAAACAAATTAAAAAGCAAAAGCAAACCCAAAAAGGGAAGAAAAAACCTTTGCCTGAGCAAAGACCAAGCAGCTTGTGAAGCAAATACCACATGGCAAAGACTTGGAACCTGCCTGGGATCACCAGTTTTAGCATCCCTCATACACAAGGTTCTCATTTGTAGTGTCTTAAGCATACAATAACACCTTTTGGTGTAGGTAGATATGGAATACAACAGCATTATGAATCACCTCAGGACACATGTATTGAATTAAGAAATAAAAAATAAGACAAATTATAAGAAATAACTATGGCTCTAAGTGATTATTTTGGAATTATTTTTTCCTTCAGTTTTTCAGATTCCAATTACTTACTACATCTTCGTGTATATTTTTGCTTGAGCTGTTAACCTAACTATTGAATTTGCAACTAAACACACTAATTGAAGAGAAGGAAGGCAAAATTTTATTATTTATGTTGAGAAAGGAACTGGTAAAACAGAAATATCTTCCCTTGAAATGTCAGAAGAGGTTAACAAATGGTCAGAAAACTGAAAGTATTTGAATCAACATCTGTTACCTTTGGTACAAAGACTTCCTGTATTCACACCAAAATGTTAGTCTACAAGGGGTTTTTTTACCAATTATGAAAATCTGTAAGGTAATTTCCCTTTACTGAGAGGGTATTTTCCCCCTCAAAAAGAAAATCCAGTATCATAAATTGCTCTCATTTTCTGTATATTTCTTTCTTCTTAGATTTACTGCTAATACTCTTAGCAAAGATTTTAAAAGAAAATTAACTGATGAATGGAATAGGAAACAAGCAAGCAAGGGGAACTTCTTCTGCAGCTAAGTCATAAAAAGAATGTATATGGCCAATGGGAGTAAGGCTAGGTGATGTGTGCATGCTTATATGAAGTAGCAAGTTTCTGACCATTTCTACTTGGATTATGCGGGATTCATTCTGCTCCTCTTCCCTCTCTTCCAGTTCAGGGTGAGGACAACCTTGATGATAAAGACTGAGGAAATGAAGGCATCAAGTATCTCAGCCTTTTCCTCATCATTTGTCCCTATGTGTCGCCTTGCATGCAACAAAGGATGGAGATTCTCTTTAACCCTTCTTTAGTTGCTGATGTATTTATAGAAGGTGTTTTTGGTTTTGTTTGATTTTGGGGTTTTATATGGTAGTAGCAAAATTAAGTTCTAGTTGGACTTTGGTCCTTTTAATTTTCTCACTGCAGAATGTCATGACATTCCTGTAGTCCTCCTAAGTTATCTACCTCTTCTTCCAAAGGTCATAAACTCTCCTTTTTATCCTGAGCCCCAGCCAAAGCTCTCTGTTCAGTCAGGCTAGTCTTCTTCCCCCATCTCATCTTTTGGCACATGGGCATTGGCTTCTCCCCTGTCTTTTAGATTTCCTTCTTAAAACATGTCCTGCCCTTACTGGACTCCTTTGCCCTTCAGGACTGCCTCCCAAGGGAATCTCTCAACCATTGTCCTAAACAGGCCAAAGTCTGTTATCTGAAAGCCTAAGGTGGCCATTCTGCCAATCCCCCTCTTTACTTTTCTGACAGTTAAAAACACTACCATTTCATGATTGCTGTGCCCAAGAAAGTCTCCAACAATCACAACACTAACAAGTCCTTCTCAGTTCATAAATAACAGGTCCAGCAGGGCATGCCCCCTGGTTGGTTTGCTCACCAGTTGTGCCAGGAAGTTCTCTTCCACACACTACAAGAACCATCTAGACTTTACTCTCTGCAGTATTTCATTTCCTTCAGACATATGGTAAATTGAGGTCCCCCACAAGAACAAGTGCCAGTGACCATGAGACTTCTCTGAGGTGCTTATAGAATATTTTGTCTGCCTCTTTATCCTGGCTGACTGGTCTATAATAAAAAACAACCAACTTCCTCCTCAGGTTGCCTAAACTTTTTTGTGAGCTAGTTGAATTTAGAGTGCTTGGCAAATCCATTACATGCATTTATGGATGCATATATAAGTTTTTTTTGTGAAAACAAGCATTTTATTGGCATAGAAAGAATAAAAAGTCATTCAACACCTCACCCCTCTAAAAAAACCTTATTGATATAAATTCACACAGGTAAGTAGTTCATCATAAGGAACTGTAAAACTGAAGGCTCACATACATTCTTATCTGTTATGGATTCTGCTACAACTGGGAAGAAACTCAAAAGATATCTGTTTTCAAATAGAAACTTCTAACACCAAAGTGAAATATGAGAACAATTTCTCTATGATACAAAGTTTGATTGGATAATTTGAACAGAAAGGAAGTTGAACTCTGTCAAACAGAAGGCAAGTATTAGTAATTAGAAACATCACAAGCTGATTACTTTCTCTAGGACAAAAGTCATTTTGTTGTTGGAGGAACTAGTGGGATTAATATGGGGCAGATTTGTATTACCTTCTTATCAGGAAGATACTCTGTATCAGCATCTATTAAAAAGACATCCCCTCAACTCATTTTGCTATGCCACAAAACCTAGAAGAATACTGTAGGTTTGAATGTGTATTTTCCCATTCTGGTCTAAACTATGAACTATATTCCTTACATCCAGTTATCAACTGCATAATCAAGAGAGATAAAAGTTGAGGCAGCAGAGATTATCTGAATTTTGTGGATCTCATGGGAAAAGCTACCTATCCTCAAATGCACAGAAAAAAGGGTGACGACAACTAGAATAACTGTATCAATTTACCACACTCACTTTACTTGTCAGCAATAGACTTCTATTCCTGTAGTTGAGAAGAAACACAATACAGATGCCACACAATACAGATGCTTACCTCTGTAGGCATGAACCACACCAATAAACACTAACATTGCTGAAGTCTTCTTCAGACTTACAGTCTATGTGTGGTCTACTTTACAGAGTCGTGCACTTTTTTATCTCTGAGTGCTCTTAAGAAATTTTAATGCTCTTACAGGAATCCAGGTTCCTGAAGGTTATAACTGACTAGATGTTATTGGTAATGTCACCATACCAGCACTGCAGGACTTTGACTTCACTTTCAGGAGTGTAGCAGACCCTTTCACAGTGTGACATCTACTGCTTCACAATGTACATTCATACCAGTACTGATCTGGATAATTATCTAATTGTGGAGTTAGTGCACATGGTTTCACTTTATATCAACCTTTTATGTGCTTGCTGTGTGGCTTTTGGCAAGATCATAAAAGATATGACTCAATCACTTGTCAGCACAATTTTTATGAGCTAAGAATAATTAAGTAGGAAGCAAGCTTGTCTCCAAAGTAAAACCTTAATTGATTACTAATTTTTGAAGCATTGTGTTTGAAGTGGAGTTAGCAATGAGACAGTTCCATAAGTTTCCCAATGATTAGGAAGCATGTCTGGAAATACTCAAGGGATGTGTGTAACCAGCTATACGTATGAATACTTAAAACAAGTTTGCCTTGCTTCACTAGTGACTAAATTTTTCAACATCTTACTAAAATTGATGATTTCTTTTCTATTCTTAATTTAAGATCATTATAGGTTTACCATAAAATGCCCAAAAGCTAACACCAAAAGCAATATTCCTCTGGACTTGCTGCCCCATAACCACAACAAAAATCTAACTTGTCCTATGATTTCCTTACTTCATGGTCCTGAAGTCACCAAGCACCGATGTGCTTGGAATTGAGTACATAAATATCTGCTTAGAGCATAGGCCATTTTCAGTATTTGAAGAGAAAAGACACGTTTATTTATCATGGAGAGGATTATAGTAAGGTATCTACTACTTGTATGTATTCGCAGTGAAGTACAGCAAACCTGCTCTCATGAACTTCCTGTCTGTCCTAACTTACTATCTATTCCTGGCTAACTTATTAGAGAAAACACTTTTGGTTAGTTGAGGATGTTTACCTTAGAAAGACTGAATAAAAATTTGTGATGACATATGAAGATCTCTGTCCTGCTTCCCAGAACAACTGAGTTTTTTTACTCTGTATTCTCTTGTGTTTTGCCCGTCTTAAGGCTAAACACCTTAAATATTAACATTACCTGCAAAAAACCTTTCAATTTAATTACACAGCACTAGTCAGCAGAAAAATTCTTTCCTGATAGCATAATTCTGATACAGCTGTTATACAGCACCAACAAGTTTTAGAGTTGGATGAATCTCAAAATCCTTTTTGTGTAACTTGCACTAAACAGATCATTCCATGCTTTTTTTATATCTGGATAGAAGATACTTTCCAACTCTAATTAAGTTGGGGTATTATTATTATTATTATTATTATTATTATTATTAATTTCTTACAGAGAGAAAAGAAGTTCACAAAATCTTTGCCTATTATTGGATCGCATTTACTTCTTCCGATGTTTCTTTGGCACGAAAATCTTTTGGATGATCAAAGAAACCTTACCGTATTTTCAAGCAACATTCTCTGTTCCATGAATGTTCTCTATGATTTTATGTGAACCACTGTTTGATACCCAAAAATTCCTCTTTCCATAGAGCATTCCCTTCCAAATAACACATCACAAAGTCTGGTTTACATTAGTGGTGTTTCAGTCCAGCTTCATTATAAATGAATCACCTCTCTTTACTGTTCCTTCCTTTGCCTAGTTTTTTGCCATTTTCTTCAAGTCAGGATCTAACCAAAATGTGGTAGTGCTCCACTCTTAGTCATTTATTAGAAATGGTTTCCTTACCTGAAAACAGCAATAGCTAGTTCTACCACAGAGTAATGATTATGTAAGGGCTCAAGTGTACCATATCTTTCCAAGAATAAATATATCAGCTTAAAAAATCTAATATGTGAAGATTTACACATTCCCTTTTCTAATATACTCATGCCTACCAATATAGCTCTAAATCTGATCTATTCATTATCTTGTCAAATTATGTTAAAACACTTTTTCATGAAGAAAAATAGTAACATTCAATATGTTTCTCCATGGCATAAATATCTAAAAATATGTTGTGTATGTGTTTGCTGTAAGAAAGGAGAATGTTAATATGGTATTCAACAGACAAAAACCAAATGTTTCCATGTTTTTGTTACATGTAATTCCAATCAATGAAAGTACAACAGTTCCACTAGGTAGAGAGGTCTTGTATTGTGCTGTTGGATTTTGGTGGCTTTTTTTATGAAGATTAATTTACATTTTATTTAAATAGGATAAATAGGATTCTCTCTTCTCTTTTTTTGTGGTATGTTTCTGGATTTTTTCTTAAATAACTCTCTTCCTCACATCTACTTTAGTTTCTAGGACTGCATGTTTTTAGCTGGAATAGGCAAACCAATTCAAATATACAAAATTTAAGGAATGTTCCATGAGGGGAAAAAAGACTAAGCACTAGTCTAAACAAGTCCTGCACTTCATAAACAAACATTTCTATCCACTTTCTTCTGCTATTTTTCTTTATAATATGGAATATATGCAACTAGTTTTGAGACAAGTGGACGTGAAAGAAACTTTGTAATCATATCATCATATTTGTGATAATATTATCCACTACCTTTCAGGCACAAAAGAAAGACAAAGCTATTACTTTTACATCTCAGATTAACCTTGCATGATAAAATAGAATGTCTTTTCAATTAATTAAATTTATTTCTGCTGGCAAAGTGTTTTGGAATCACACGATGATGAATGTACTTAATCTCATCTGCTTGCTGTGACTTAATATGAAGCCTTCAAGCTGCCTGTCACTACTTAATCTGATTCATTAACCTCATTATTACAAATCAGTCATTTTCCTCATGCTACTAAAATATATCAAAATGAAAGACAGAATTTATTAAATACTTTAGGAAAGATGTAACTAATCCTGATACATGGATTTACATTATGTAAAAATGTTACTCTGCTCATAATTGAAAGGTTACTTTGTAATAAGAAAATATTTTATCCTCTTAATTTTTCTTCTCCTCTCAACCTTACTGATGGGACCTGAAAAATAAAGTGTTTATTTAAATGCTTAATATTATTTAAAATTAATTGAAAGAAAGAATTTCACCATTTCCTAAATATTAAAGTTGTAACACATTATTACTTGGATTAGAAACTTCATCTTTTATATTGTGGGAGTTTTGTGACATTTTATGGCAAGATACAAAGAAACAAGATAAATTGAGAGTGCCATGCTCACTTTCTTGCCAAATGCCTCATCATGGCCAGATAGGCATAAACATAAGTACCCCTCTTTTTGCTTCTTTTGGCTACTTCTATTACTTCCTATTCCTATAGACCTGCATTTCCTTTTCTTGCCAATAGCATTAATGAGGCAAAAATCAGAATATCTATTTAGTACTGAACTAAACTCTTGCTCCAGGCTTGTATTCTGGTACCTGAAACATTACAAATAAGAACAAGAATAAGAATAAGAATAAGAATAAGAATAAGAATAAGAAAAATAGTAAACAAACCAAAACAGCCCAAAACCAAAACAACACCCAAAAAACACCAAACAAACAAACCAAAAAACCCCACCACCCAAAACAAACAAACAAACTAAACCACAAAAAACCCCGCAACAAGTTTAAGTTGTTGCCTGTAGTTGCTAAATGTAAAAATTGCTGTTACTTTTCTCCCTAGAAGCATGTCAGGTGTTTTTTAAGCAGAAGTAGGAAAAAGATACAGGAATGACAATCTTCATTTTAGCAAAAGCCAACTCAAAATGAAGTGGTTTGAAAAGTTGACAGTTTCTTGAGATTTGTTTCTGATCACTCTGTTCATGCAGTATGTAACAAGTACATAAACCATAGATTTCAGCAGAAAGATATTAGAATTTTTTAATACCAGCCTCAGCATTGCAATGTCCATATGCTTTTCCTGTTTGAAATTCTGGATAACACTACCATAACTTAACAGGACCATAGGTATAGAGACTTCAAGGAGTGAAGGGTGCTTTAGTTCTGAGATAACATGGTCTAGCAAGTATCTAAAACCTCCAGCTAATAAATATAATTAATTTCAATTTTATCTGTTTCTGATTGCAATTACTTTCCTATTGCCCTTTCATATGTTTCAATATGTAGGGCAGTTCAAGTGCATTCCAAATTCAATGTTCTAGCTTTCAGATTATAAATTATTTTATTCTGTTATTTTTTAAAAATAAAGTATTTGTGTAACAAAGAAAGCCTCTAATCTGACAAGGTACTATGTGTGAGTAACCAGTAACAGTACACAAGGGCAAGACCTTTCTATCGCTGTAACGCAAACACCCACAGTAAGGAAATTAGCTTTGTGCTAATTTTAGTGCTTGATAAATGAGAAGAAAAACCCCAGCTAGCTCATTCAAATATAATAGTGCTGTATGGAGTTTAGTTATCACAAAGCAGTAATTACTAATTATTGCAATGTTGTAGAAAAGATACGTGATTCTAGATAGACGTGAAAGAAAGCATTCTGCTGAATATACTGATATGTACATGATACTTTTACAGGGGCTTAGTGTAGGGATTCACTGAACAGGTGTGTGAAATTCCATTGTTTAGATTTTATAACGATCTATGGTTGTGAAATCAAGGGCAGTAAATGAATTCTTTTTTCTTTATGGTTATTCTGAAATAGCTATATTTTAAATTTAATCAATGTCTCAACAAAAAAGATGTTACAGCATAAATCCTACATTAAGACCAGTGTATGTAATTGCAGTGTTTCACCTTGAAGTCTGAACCCTTCTCAAAATTCAATACAGAAATATGGTAACAGTCAATGGCTAGAGAGGTGATGTTGGAACATCAAATAATATGATTATATATAGAATATTTTCCCATTTACACCAGCCATTAAAAAAAAGACACAAAAACCAAGAAAGAAAGAAAATAAGAACCCATGAACTGACTCTTGCAGAAAATATGGCAGCCTTAGGCCAGTAAAGTTTTTTAGCATACATACAGGGGTAAAAAACAACTGAAAATAGAGAAATGTAGCTTTATTAAAAGAATTAATAAATTCCTAATAAAAAGACTGACATCTGTAACAGGTATTGAGCTCATTCAAATTCGTTTCCTTACAGGTAACAATCTAGTAATATTGGCATGCTCTGAAAAGAGTGTCTTGGCAAGAAATCATTAGTTGTTGCATAATTAATGTTTTACACATAGTGTTTATTCTTAGAAACATGACTGAATCAGGCTTAATCCCACCTTTAATAATATTCTTCACATGTGATCAACTTGCTGTGACTGACATCTTTGTTAGTGTGAAATCCCTAAATGTGACTTTTAATAAAGCATCATTCCCCTGTAGGTACCAATGTAAATCAAACAAATGGTGAAATGAGCTTCAAGAAGCTCTTTGAGGTTCTCAACCTCTTCCTTCCCTACTCTTGACTCTTCCCTCTCCCTTTCCTTATGCAAAAACACACACTTTGTCTGTATGGAAGGACTCCAGTGGAACACGAAAGATACAGGATGTACAATTCACCTGCAGAGATGTTGTTCAGGAAAATGTAGTGATTAACGACAATCCAGTCAAAGATAAACACAAAACTTTCTATTCCAAATTTCCCAGATGTCAATTCTGCCAAGTACTGTTTTCCACATAACTCAAGAGAGATTAAAATCCAGTTTCTGTCCTGGAAAATAGTGTGTCTGATACTTTCTGAACTCCCTTGTCTTCCAGACACTAAATGAAAGGAAAGATCTTTTCACTGGTCTTAAACAGAAATACAGTTTAGTTTCCTTTTCTGCCAGAGATCACAGAAAAAATAAAAAGAAGTTTAAACAATTTTGCCAACCACTCAACCAAACTAAAGTTGTTCACCTATCCTTAATCTGCCCATCTCTTTACCCACAAAGCCAATCAAATATTCAAGATAAGGTTTTTGAATTTCAAAGATTCCTTTTCATTATTTTAGTTCCTATGATTATCAATATAGACATAAAATGAATCTTACATGAAGATAAAAACATCCTGTTTCCGAAGTATTTCAGAATCCAAAAATGATAGGCCTGCTGCTTAGAGCTAGGTAGTTACAGCTTGACACACTGTTCATTTTAATACAAACCCCCAAACATTCCAATATTTGATAATAAAATATTGTTATGTTTCAGTTATGAAGCTAGTTTTATTTACAGGTCCTTTTATTTAAAAATTTACCTTCCTTAAAATAGTCTTTCTAAATGCAGCACTTTGCTTTTCCCTGTAACTCAGCTACCAGAAGACTTGTCAGTACCTAGTATATTCCTTACCCTTTGTCTAAAACATGCAATTTTTTGACAGGGCAAAGAGGCAGCATACTTTTTGTCTGATTGCCAGTTGACACACATGAGCCAACCGTGCTTCTTGGAATCATAAAGCCTGATGAAAATCACTCATTTCAATTTCATCTGCTTTTCAGTAAGGGAATTTGGAGAGCGTCTCTCCTTCAACAGCTGCTGTGCCTATGAGCTCATTCTCTTCTTGAACTGACAGAAGTTAGCCAGTGGTTTCAATAGTTACTGAAGGGATGAAAGACAGCTACCAAAGAACAATATCCTGTATCTTTTTTCTGCCATGTGTTGGACCAAGAAACTGAGCAGACATGACATTGCAAGTGCGGGAAATGGCAAAAATATCACATCAAACTGCCATTTCTTTATGTTTTAATATAGGATGAAGTAAAAAAAGCTAGTGTATTAGAACTCTAACAACAGTACGTAAGGTTATCCCCCAGCCAGCATCTTTAAATGCAGGATAAAGCTGTCTGTCTGAAAGCTTTTATGTCTAGCAATATTTGGCTCTAAATACCAGCTGCAAGTGCATATCCTGCCAAAACAGGTAAGAACTAACGCAGAAAATACACTGTAACTTTAAAAAGCACTTCATGATTTCTGTACAAGCTGACTTTTGAGCTTGGGCTTAAAATACCCCCCTTTGACTTGGAAATAAAATAATATTGACATTTTATACATGAAGCTGTACTTTGAAAGAATGAGTGGTGGTGTCAATATGGGAAACCCTTATGATTTTGTACATATGAACTGAGTGCTTCTGAACTCCTTTCATGATTCCTATTCCAGTAAAATCACAGGACACAAAGCTATTACAGGAAAGGGTTTATGGAACTTTCTGGGAGTCAGGCCAATTCTGACAGGTCACTGAATGTGTCAGCAGATGTTTACATCATCCAAGCTTAATCAGAGGAAATAAAGAATTAGGGTTTATCAGCATCATCATAGGTCAGTTGAGCTGCATAGTCCATAAATAACGGAGTTGGTGAATAGGTGTGTGATTTGTAAAGTGCTATAATAATTTAAAAAGCTTTTGGTGTAGAATAAGGACTTTTCTAAAGAATACCATTGAATAATCTACAATTTACACTCCATGCATAAAATTGGAAGGAAGAAAATGAAGTCAGAAATGCTGGTCCACATCTACCAAATAGCTTTTTTTTTTACTTTAATGTTCCATGTGATGAGGATAATGCCTCTCTTTTTGCCAAGTCCTCAATTTTTTAGTAAGGTAGGGGAATGCATTTATCATTTCCTTCAAAGGTAGATGATGTCTCACTGCTTCTGATTTTAGAATGCATCCCACTAGCAAACAAAGACTCACACAATGAATTTTTATCCTTTCAATTAAAAGCAAAGAGTTAGAACAAGGAAAAATAAGTTGCAAAAGAGGGAGAAAATTATTCATAACTGTATTCTTTATGATCTATTAAGAGACAGCATGTTAGAGAAGAGATTGTGTATATAGTTTTGCAAGCAGAATGTTGGCCAAATGTCAAGTAACTGTAGGAGAGGGAGTTAGAAAAATTTTTATTGAAAATTTAATTCTGAAGACAGAACACTTGAGCCAAAGATTGAATAACTAATCGAACGGAGGTTTGATAAAAGGCCAAATAATTTAGCCTTCAACAGGAAAATTTACAGGGTCAGATTACATAGCCGATAAATGAAAGGTATCTGAGATGAAAAAAAAAGAACCACTGTTGAAAACAGGATAGAATTTTGAAAACTGAATGAACTGAAGGTTAGAAAAAAGATTAGTATTGGAGACAAAAATGCAGACATAAACTGGCCTCCTTAGTGCTGGGAAAAAATGCTATATGTAACAGTGCTTCTTGCAAGATTGGCCAGAATAAGGGGGAAAAGACTGAACACAAAACTAGATGTCATTATCAAAGTGGAAATCACCCAGAAATAAAGAAACTTGGCTATAGCACTTACAGAAAGATGTAGGAAGCGATCATCCTGCACAAGAGAAAACAAATTCTGTTCTGAATAGACAAAATACACCTAAGGAACAGAAGAAACTTGAGCTCTGACGTGACACCTAACTAAAGCTGTCAAGCGACATTAGAAAATTAAATGCCAGAAACGTCCCCAAATCCGGAAGCAGTTATCTAAACAAAATTTTGTGTGCTGAATAAAGCACACAACGGTTCCTCGCGTTGGTTTATATAAATATGTGTTCACACACTCCTGAAAATTTTAAGTGTTTTCCCCCAAAGGTGTTGGCAATAACCTTAATATAGTGCTCACTATCACTACTCAAATCCTCCACCACTGAAACACTGCCATGGTATTAGCTTATTTCTCTATGTTGATTCCATGCCATCTTTACAATTTGCCGTTCAGAAACCTGTTTCTGCTCTTCCTTGTGACTTTGTCTCATCATCCTTCAAGATGAGAGAAACGAACATAGAGTACCACCATCAGAAAAATAGTAAGAGCTGTTCTTTTCATACATAAGGTCTAAAAGCATGTATTACTTCAGGGAAAAAAAAACAAAACAACAAACCTCTGAAGTAATTCAGTCAATTAACAAAATCAAACAGAAGAGGATCAATCTGAGTCTATAAGGAAAATTATACCCAAAAAGAACAACGGTATGGAGTCATTTAGTGAACAATAGGTTTATTTGCCAGGAAAAAAAAATGCATTCAGAGTCTGGAAATAGCAGGATGCTGAAAACTGAGAGGACTACAAATGTAATAGTGATAGGCCCTCCAAGTCAGGTGCTTGTATGTTCTAGAGCAGTCATAATTTTGAGTCCAAACAAAAGGCAGAAAATGAAAAATAGTTTCGCAGGAATTCCACTCCAACTTAAAAATTTAATATAGATTGTTCACCAACCTTCCTGCAGCCTTTGATAATTAAATTCTATTTGTTAAATCTTATAAACCAGCTTTAAGTTCCTTTATCAGGCATCCCTAAAATAATTAGGAATTAATTATTAAATTAAAACAAACATTTCTCAAATAAGTTTAAGAAGCTTATACTAAACCTCTGCATTCGGAATCAGGTTTTCAATGATCTAGTAAAGTTCACAGTTAGGGCACTTCTGATGTGAAACTCTGCTGGGTACAAAGATTACTTCTAAAAACACAGTATAGACAACCACAAACATTAAACAATCTCTAAATACACACCGTTGTGCATTATGATTAGAATGCTACAGCAATATTGGTACTCTTTATGATCCATACAACTTAGATAACAGGCAATGACTAGTATTCAGTCTTTTAAGTTTACCTTCATGTTTAGGCTCTTCCAAGTTAAAAAAATTTTACAGTGTAACGTGAGCTTGATATACACAGACTTGAGGGCAGACTTCCAAATATATTTAGGCTCCAATGGAATACCCAGTGGAATTTAAATGAGCACATCAGGTATCAAGTTTTATGATAACCATAACCATCATCATGGTTAAATCTACCTTTGCAGACACAGTTTGTGGGTTTCGGGTCTTTTTGTGGGTTTCAGGTCTATTTAAGGTAGTCTAAAAGCAGCACCAGAGAAAAAGAGACACTTCCTGCACTGTCCACTGTTTCTTAGCACTTATCACACATTATTGAGCAGAAAAAAAACAGCTTTCTGTAGAGAAGTGTTTGGATTATTAAAAGCACTGCAACAAAAAGGGAGAAAGAATGGCTGTCCAAAGATTTGTAGAAACAAGCATCTTTCAGAAAATACTGTTTGTTTATTTATTTATAATTCTAATAATTATTATTCCCATATGTGAAAACTTGTGTTACTGCATCAAAAATAAACTTATTGAATTCACAGCATACTAGAATGGAAGAGTATTGTCAATGCATTTGATGCAAGTCAAAATCTGCACTTAAGAAGACTACTTAGAAAGAAGACGACAAAACATCTCTCAAAACCATAAACCTCCCATGGTTTCATTCTGTTGTTATTAGAATTGTTTCTAAATTTATCATCCCCTGACATCAAATAAACAGATCAATTATTTTTTCATCTTGATAATAGCCTGTAAAGTTATAAACAACAAGATGGACTGACCTCTCAAACCTTTACAATAATTTTGCAAATCTTTATTGATATAATTTTTAAAAGTCCGCTTGTAGCTGAGTTGAGAGACAACTATTTTAGAACAGAAAAGGCTATTCTTAAATAATAGAAAATCAGCATAAATATTTATTTTATGTTTTAATATTAATAGCATGATGATATTGATACATCAAAGGGTCATTATGCTATCTAAAGGTACTTTGACAGGCTGGAGGAAAGGTCTAACAGGAATTTCAAGTTCACCATGTTGAAGTGCAAAGCCCTTCAACCTGGGAAGACACAACTAAAAGCTTCTTGGTGGAAAAGGACCTGAGGATGCTGGTAGACGTAGAATCACAGAATCATTAAGGCTGAAAAAACACCTCTAAAATCATTGAGTCCAACCATTAATGTAGCACCACCTTGTTCAGCACTAAACCATATCCCCAGGTGCCAGATTCACGTAAAACTGAACACAAAGCAGCAATGTGTCTTTGGAGCAAAGAAGGCTAATTGGCACCTTGCTCCGCTTTAGGCAGAGTATTGCCAGCAGTTTGACGGAGGTTGTTCTTCTCTTCTGTTCACACTGCTGATGCCAACCCTGAAGTACTGTGTTCAGTTCTGAGCTCCTCATTTCAAAAGAGACATGGACGTACTGGGGAGAGTCGAGTGAAAGGGCATCAAGATGACTAAGGGACTGGAGCATCTTTCCTATAAGGAAAGGCTGAGAGAACTCGAACTGTTCAGTTTGAAGAAGAGGACATACAGAGGGATCTTATGAAGATCCCTGAAGGAAGGATGCAAAAAGGACAAGAGTCAGATTCTTTTACATGGTGTCCAGTGAGAAGACCAACAGAAACACAAGAGTCTCCCTCTGAATACCAGGAAATACTTTTATACTGCGAGGGTGACTGAACACTGGCACTGGAAATCTTCAAAAGTCATCTGGACATGCCTCAAATTTCTCTAAAATGATTCTAGAAAATGGAGCAATATCTATATGTTAAGTCGATATTATGCCTTCAGTGAGGTGGAACTCATGAAGAGTTTGAAGAGAATATTACTTTTACTGAAATAATGAACCTATGAACTTCTGTTTCTTCAACAAATATAAACCTAATCCAGTAAATAGATTACATTAATCATTACAGTGACAGTAATTTCATTGGTTTTAGACATAAAATTCAAAAGGAAAAAAGTTCCTGAGTACAGACTAAATATTTTTTCCTTCCGAAATTTTCTAAAATCTCCCTGTTAGTTTTTTTTCTTACATCTGTTTATGGATCTGCTTATAGGATACCAAGTGAATTATTTCAAAGCAGTTTGGCTTGCTATCTTTTCCATTTTTGATGGCTACTGATTGAGATGGCACACTACAAAGCACAAATACTTTGAACAATATAGTTTGTTGGAATTGTGTTTTGTCAAGAACCAAAGTAACTCAATATATGTTTATACTACTTTCAGTTATTTTGACACAAACCTTTTGATACAGATAGCTTATAGGGCAATAATATTACTCATTTGTTCTCAAAATTCCCAAAACTGGTCAAATAAAAACAAAGCAGTGTGACACCAATGAACTATAAGCAGGACTTAGGTATGTTCTCCCCCTCTGCCATGCACACATCCTTCTCCCTTTCTTCTGTCTCTGATAGGCAGTGTGGTTTGTCCTGTGAAACATTAGGTGGATATTACAGGAAGAACTGGCTGAATGCTCCATAATTAGTACAGTCCAGATGGGGGAGCAGAGGCATTTGTGATTTACTTTGGTGTACACGGGCCTACAAAAGGGCATAAAATGTTGCTGGAGACTGGGCCAGCTGGGCAAACTGGTATCCCAAGGTTGCAAGCAGCTTGCAAGTGATTCCTGCAGAGCACATCCCACCCAAAGATGACTTTTTAACAAGTAAGATTCAAGCAAACATAGAGATAAAATCCTGCAATAGTTTCATAGGTGCTTTGTTGCTTTGCAGTTGGGAATTCTGCATCACCAAAGACCGGTAGGTTTCTAGCTGAACCTGTCTATATTATAACCCTTCAGACATAAACTGTTGACCAAATCTGAAACTAAATGGACCTAGCTGCACCTAGACTTCTCTGAGAAGCTTTAAAAAGCAAGGAGGTCTCCCTGAAGGTTGTGATTCAACAGGAGGTCCCACAACCTGGTTATACTAAAATCCATCATAATAGATCATAGAGTTGTTACTTATATACTGCATTGGCAATATTTAGATACTGTATTAAAACTAAATCGAATCATAATCATACACATAATCACTGTGTTCTTCTTCTCACACCTGGCAAACCTTCTCTCAACTACCCTGCTGTGAGATCACAGCAAGATAACACCAGAACAACAAGGATGTGCTAGTGTCATCAAAGTGAACAGTCGCAGCAAGGCAACAAACACCAGAATGACGATGCGCCCCTTTTTGCATATAATAGTGTTGAAGGTTCAAAGGTGAATCAACTCTGTCTGATTATTTGCTCCAGCCCACCGGGCACATACCTAGCCCCCTACTGAGGGACAGCACAGTTGCAGGTTGTTTGTATCAAAAGGGTTATGGTTCAATCAGAAAAATTATACAGGTAAGTTAAGCAAAACGAAAGTAAAAATTAAAGTGTACATAAAACGCTGTAACACTTTCTTAAGGTGGGCGTTCTTATCAGTAATTTATCTTCCTTCATCACTAATCTGAATTATGCTGAAACCTGAAAATGCATTATATAATACACTGAGAATACCACTTATTTCTTGACACAAGAGCATAATATTAGAAAACACTTTCCAATTCTTTTAGCCTAAACTTATTATTTTGCAATTATTGCCGTATAGAATTCCCTTCATAATCTTATTGTGTTGCATTTTGAAAGTAATCACTCCAATTAGGAGTTAACCAAATTGATTTACAAGGAGGTTAGAATTTTTGTATTTTTTTAGTTCAATGCATTAGAAATCGGTTTGCTTATTTCTTCTCCTGCTAATAGTATCCTTTAGCTTAAATACCTCTCTTTTAGTGTATGCCCCACTGTGCTGGTTTGGCCAAAATCTAGCAATATACTCTCTGAGAGAAAATCAGGTTACAACCACCCTTCCCCCCACCAGGTTTGGGAAAAAAAGAAATTTTCCTCGAAGGAAAGTGAAAGAGATAAAAACTATTTATTTAACAAACACACAGGAAAAGGGTAATAATGCTAAATAATGAAATCTCTTGCTGTAGAGAGAAACCTGGGAAGAATTCAGAGTCCTTCTGTAGGTGTGGTCTCTCTCTTCCTTGGAGCTGGTTTGGCGAGGGCGTGGGCCCACCTCTGGACCTCCTGGAAAATTCTCCCGATGTGTTCTGATGTTGTTGAAACAGTCCAGAAGAGAAGAAGGGGAAAAAAAAAAACCCAAAGTCCCAGGAAACAAAGTTCAGCTTTCCGTCTCACACTGGAGAGAGGAAAAAAGAAAAACCCAAAAAAAACAGCTGAAGAAGCAAGCCAGATGCTTCCCCCCCCGCCATGCTACTGCAGCCAGAGCACGCAGAGGAGTGTATCTCCGTGTCCTTGAGACACTGCTTTGAAAAGTTTGCTTGACCCTTTTTTTTTTTTCCTCTCAAGCTCAGTTTGAAGGCACAGAAAAGGCGCAAAATTAATTGCTTGGCATAAAGCCGTGATAGGGGATATACATGATGGAGTCACCTCAAGACACCCACAAAGGTTTTTTCTAATCCTCACAAATTGGGGGAAATATTTTTTTCTTAATTGTTCGTATCATGAATGATCATAGCGTGGCCTGGGGGGCAAGGGGAATGTACTACCACAATTCCTTCTGACATCAAGCCTACAGCAGATATACTTACTGCTATTTTCTAAGAAAACAGCTTTATCATATCCTATCTTAACCCATTTCCTTTACATCAATCTTCAAAGTTATTCACATTAGTTCCTTGTACTGACAGTTAGTTTACTCAGGATGTGTATATTTTTAAATGCCAAGGTCATTAACAAAACTGTGAAACAAGAACATTTGCAAAACTCTTTCTTTAGGTTAACCATTTATAATTTCATACCAGACAAGTCAGCATCTGACGCTTAACACTGTTAACCTCTGCCAGCATAGGATCTTTGTTAACATTTCATTATTCCTCATCCTCCATGATAGTTTCACGTGTGGTGCTGAATGCCAGATGAAAATGTTAGAGCAGTCTAATTTTAATTCTTTTTTTTCCCCCCAGATTTTTGTCTATAGATGATGAAACATTTTGAATGAAGTAAGTTTGTCCACCACATATGTAGTGATTTGCAATAGTAAACTTCTAGTGAGTTTTGTTTTCTTTTGTTTTCCATGCTTCCTTCATAACTGTTCTAAAATTTGCATCCTATTGAGATTAGAGATTATGGTATGATTTCCAAGCAATATTATTTCCTTCTCTTTTTCCATCTTCAATACGAGTACTGGATTTGTAATTGTCTAAACATTTGAAATAATCAGTTTAAATGCAACTGCTGCCCTTCATTCAGTCAAAACAATATTCATGACAGAATATTTTTACAAGTTGCAAATTTTTTTTTCATATAGCAATTATCAAATGTTCCTATGAGACTGCTAACTAGAAAGAATAGGCTAAAGTTCCATTTTGGTATGATTCATATTCCTTAGAGCTCAAGATACTGAAGTAGTAAAGGTACTTTGCTATTTGGAAAAACCGTTACTTAAAAGGACAAAAGTTTAGTATTTCTCTGAATATTGAATTGAATCTTTAACTGAAAACTTGTTATCAGTACCTATGTGTGTGCAATCTTTCCATATGCAAAGTGAGTGACTGCTAGTCCAAGTCTTAATCAGTTACCTTTGCTGAGACATTTACAAAAATATGAAGTTAAAGAAGGAAGGTTCACATAAAAGGCTTCCTCACAACCGTTTTGCTGATGGATGACATGCCTCACAAGTATTAGCCTGCTCAGAGAAAACTCACAGCCATTTGTCCACTGAGATATTCTCCTACCAAAAAAAAACAAAAAGAAAAAAAGAAAAAAAAAATCCAAGCCCTCCTCTTACCTGAAGGTACACTGCATCTTGCTATGATAAATGTTAAATGAAAGAAGTTCCTGCTGAAACTGAATGGCTATTGCCATAGCAGGAAAAGGAAGTGTTTTGTTTTGTTTTTTTTTTCTAGAAATATCATGCCCTGTAACTCTCTAACTCTCTCACATATGTAGCATGTGTGCTGATTACACCCATATAGAGTCACCAAGACTATAAAATGCCTTCTGATTTTTTAATATAACTCTTTCCCTGAGCAAACAAGAAACAAGATCATTTTTTAAAAATATATATATTAAAAACAAACAAACATTTCTGGCTGAACAAACAAATTTTAGATAAGTCAAAATTAGTTAGTGGTAGCATTGGTTTGATCTTTGAGAATGATGAAGAGAGTAAGTGTAATTTACTCTAATTCACTGAAAATTAAAACTTACTCTCACAAGCAGGTAATCCTAAAAATCACTTTAGAGATAATTTGAAATGTCTTCAGATTCACTAATTAAAATCAATTCTTTTTAATGTCCCATCTTGAAAAGGGAAATGTGCAGGGTCATATTTAAAATTATTAGAATTAGAAGTAATAAGAATATTTTCTCCAAGAGAATGTTAAGAGGTTTCGTAGAACTTATTTTTACATGAAAAAGATAAATGGTATTGAATAGAAATGCACATTCAAGATTTCCCCTGCATTAACCTGTAAAACAACATTAACATTTTAACTGAAGTATGCATTAGCTACTCATTCATCTAGATTACCTGATTTTTCCCCAAAATATTTATACACAGTTGACTACAGATTTAATGTAAATATTTCATAAAACAAACAAGGGTATATATTCTTCTACTGATCTATACTTTTCCAGTTAGTTTTATGAATTTCAAGATAAGAAGTCTGAGAGCAGGACTGCTAAGACAATAAGGGTCTGCTTAAACTTGCATATCTTAGAATCTAGTCACAATGCAACTCCATTTCTGAAAAAAATTTCTTCCAATTTTGATTTTACAACAAGTTTCACTAAATGTAAGAGATGCCCAAAATAAAAGTTAGGGTATCAGACAGGTCTAAAATGACACACCATTAGCTTTAGGACAGTCTTTTTAGATTTCGAGTTTTACAGACAACAAAATAAAAATTCTTAGATGTGAATTACACATATACTGGAGTTCTAAAAAATTTATAAAGACAGTAAAACCAGAAAACTCTTTTAATTACAATCTGTAGGAGCATATTATCCATAATACATTTAAGAATACTGCTGTATATTTGGTTTGAGACATAAGAAATTAACAGTACATTTGGTAACACCGCTTTACTTTGTTTGAGAGTTATTTCCTTTTCCTTGTATTTTAATGCAGCCACACAACATTGTCAAAAAAATAATTCAGCTCATTGTTTTGAGATGTAAGTACAAAATTCTATAGGAAAGCTACAAATTTCACAAGTTAACACAGGCTTCCCTAGACATCTGTATAATTAACATGGACAAAACACTTTACAAAAGCAGTAAAGACCAGAAGTATTTGATTCAAACATAACAATGAGAAAGGAAATATTTCTATAAGTAAAACAAATATTATTAAATTCAAATGTGATTTAAAATCTAAAAAAAGTAGTATATACACTCTGAGCTACCACAAAATAAAGTGGGAAGCTGCCACTTGCTGACTGCAAAACTCACTAACAAGTCTATGCTCGCAGCTCTGCCACCTTGATTAAAATCTGAGTCGTTCATTCAGACCGCCATTGTTTTAACTTACAAAGGTTTCTACTGAATAGAGTTGAGGCTCCCATTACTGTAGACTACAAGCACTTAAAAGGCATGCTATTGAAATCTATACAGAATCTTCCCTTGGGTAAGGGGAAAAAGACAAAAAACCACCCCCAGCCTTAACCGCTAAATTGAAAATATTCTTGCTGCTTAAAAATACTATTAAATTAACTACGAAGAGTAAGTTATAAAATTTCATTATTTTGTTACATGAGAGCTCAGACTTGCTAAAAGATGGTAGAATATATTTGGTGAAAATCTTCTGACACCAGCAGTGTTGTTATAGTTGAGATTTCATGGAGCAGATGCATTCATGAAGCTTAACATTATGAGCTTAGAAGCACTCAATCCCACTGACTATGTCATTGATGAAGATATTAATAGTATTGGTCCAACTAAAGACCCATAAGGGACACCACTTACTACTAGTTTCCACTTGAACACTGAGCCATTGATTCATCTTTGGACACAACCAGCTGCCATCACAGGATAGACAAGTGATGTTAAGATGGGCTATTCTTCTCTAACTCCTACATTTCAAACTTGGGAATTAAGAATTAGAGGCATCACAGATCATATTTCAAAGGTAGCTGAAATATTAAGAAAAATCCCTGTGACCTTTTTCATTTGAAAACTAAATTTCAGAAATTATTATGTGTATAACTCACAAAACAGTAGGTGACAGAGACATTTGCATTAATTTCATTGCTCTTTTGCTTTTGTACTACTTTTATAGACACCTTATGCCACCCTTTCCACAGATGTTCTAACAGCAACTATTTAAAAGACAAACAGAAGGGATAAAAAAGTGGGGAGTTATTTTATACTTTATGACATAAACTTTCTGAAATTAAGAAATTGAAAAATTGCCATACACAAATTCCTTATAACTCTCTATGACAGAACTATTATTAGAAAAAAAGGCATGTTTAATCTTAGTCACTAGTAAAAGAGCAGCCTCTCTAATCCCTATCTACTGAAAATATGAATTCTTTATTTTACCTCTAAGTAATTCAGGAAAAGCAGAATATAAAGACTAGTCACTAAAAGCAAAAGATGCTTCGTAGTAAGACATATATCTATCTGATACTGATAAAGGAGGCAAATAGAAATTCATTTGAGGCATTGACCCCAATTAGACTGTCTATTTTGACCTACTTTTTACCTATGCAGATAGAACAATTGTTGAGTCAGAGTAGGCTTCTGTAATAATAATTTTAAGAGTTATGCCATATTCTAAGCAACAATTTTAAATTACTTGAGCTGATCAGGAATCTGCAAAAATAGTTACTAACTTGCCCCAAAGGGATATTAGCTTCCTCCTAAAGACACAAAAAAAATTTACCTTGAAAAAAACTTTAAGGAAGAGAGATATGTAAATTAGTAACTCCTATATTTAAGTCAAATATCTAGAGATTGAGATTGTCTATATGTGAGACTGTTATTTTTTACACTGACATGAAAATATGGGTGTTTTCTGCACATTTTTCAAAAGGGTTAGGTGCAATTTGTATTCTATACAATCTTTAATCTACATAAGATTAATATCATAGAATCATATCATAAAAGGGTTTTGGCTGTAAAGGACCTTAAGATCATCTAATTCCCATCCCCACAGGCCACATCCAAGCTGGCACTGAACACTTCCAGGGATGGGGCATCCACAATTTTTCTGAGCATCTTGTGCCAGTGGCTCACCACCTTCGGATAGCTTATATAATATTTAAAACAAAGTGAGTGAGCAACTATGTAATAAAGCATGTATATCGTGGGAAATGAGCTAACTGGGTGATGTAAAATACTACTTCGTCCACATAACAAGGAGTCACATCTGCATTGTCATAGTTTTCATTCACTGGACTAACACTGTTCAGACTCACATCTCAGACAATCAGCAGCCTTGCTTGGTCCTACTGACATACAAATTTCTATAAATTTCTTTGTGAAGTTCAAAGTAGTGGAAAAAGCACTCCCTAGGATGTTTTAGCAATTTTTCTGTAATACCTAAAAATTGCTAGGACACAGAAAAAAATTTCACTCTTGTTGGAAATACATAACTGAAATAATTTGTTCTGTAAGTGCTATGTAAACATATCATAAGAAACAATTATTTTCTCCTACTTCATTGGTCATAAATATGCCATTTGGCAGAGACAAATGTCACATGTAAATGCACTACAAAATGTGATTTTTATAATTTTACTTATATAGCATTATTAATGACAAAGTTTATTAACAAAATAATAAGTGAGATGAGTTAGAATTACACACAGAAACTTCCAGTTGCTCTTTGATGGTAGAGGAGGCAAGTGTGCTCCTCAGTACTTTGGTGCCATCATGTGCCTGGATAAATAAATAAAATTAGGGGAAATTATGATACTAAGAAAAGATCATGTTAATAACTTACCTATGAGCCAAACAACTGTACAGCAAGACAGAGATTAGTCACTGTTGTTTTCAAAAAATATCCACAACAAATGTCATAGAATCAGTGAAGATTGGAAAAGATCATCAAGACCAATGTTTGACTTAATATACCACCATGCCCACTAAACCATATTGCCAAGTGCCAAATCATGGCTCACATATTCTCTCTTTCAGGTTCTCTAAGACGCCAGTGTTTAAACTGTGCCTGGTAGCATTTATCATCCCTTCAACTAGCAAAAGCATCTGACTTGGAAGCCTGGAAGAAAAAGTTCAATCTACCTATGGAAGTAATAGCTATGGTCAAAATCAGCTGTTCTCAGGAATACCAGGTTTTAGAGTAATCCTGATGAACTTCAGGTCAATTAAAAATTTATAACACAAAATAAACCATGGAACTGAGTCTTACTTTGTCTTACTAATACTAACCATGGTCTGCTACACAATAAAGTTGAAGTGAACAAATCCCACCTAATCTTCCATGCCTATAACAACTCTGGCCAGAATTTCCTCTAGGAGAGGAAATTACCTACTTATCTTAAAAAAAAACAAAACTCTAAAAGAAACTACTTATAATTAAAAGAAAAAAATCTAGAAGTTTTTAAAGTCTGCTTTAGGAGAAATTAATTTATGTCGCATTGTCTAGTGGCAAATAAGTCCATACGAAGTTGGAGGGAGATGCCCAAAACCTGGAGGATAGTTCAGAGACTTTGAGGTTGACAGAAGGAAAATTATCTGGAGGCACTATGAGAAAACTAGCCCATATAGAAAGAGTTTGGCTGTCAATTGCTGTTACAATTATGATGTAATTTTCTTAAGAAATATTTGGTATATTTCCCAGAATTGTTATCTAGCTTATGACATAGTGTTCTCATTTAACAATCTACAAGGCCATTAGCAAGGGATGATTGCATTTTATTCTTCTGCATCTTTTTCAAAAAATGAAACGTTTCATATGCCAAACTCTGGAAAGAATTAGAATCATAGAATATCCTGAGCAGGAATGGACTCACAAGGATCCTGGCGTGTCAGAGCCTGATCCAAAGAGATGGGAGCATCACAGCTATTCATGATTTATTACTTAAAAAATCAAACAAGGCATCAGTCTCAGAGGCCGTAGATTTAGTAACAAGTCACCATAACTGAAGACAGTCATGAGTTTCAAAGTTACATGGCAATTTATAACTTTTTGGTGCAATAAGCAGTCAACAGGAAGCTTTGTTTTGACTGTATAACCTATCACCTTTGGTATTTTTTACTGCATTGCATCTGTTTCTCAACCAATAACTTGCTAGCTCACGTACACACATATACTTCTATTATAACATCTAAATTCTTAACTTAAACTATAAAATCATATTGTATATATAAAAACCCTTCACCTTATCACCCAATACATATTCTAACTTATAACTGTAGAAACATAGGTTTATAATTCTTCTACTTAAGGTCTGTATACCTTTATCATTGCATCAACCCAACTCTTTCCGGGGCTGTAAATTAAACTCATTAGTGCCTGTGGAAGTTTCTACTCCTCTGTTTCCCACACTGGCGCTGCACAGGACAGCTTCAAGAATCACACTGTGTGCCTGAGAGCTTTGTCAAAACACTACTTGAGCTCTGTCAGGATTGGTGCCGTGACCACTTCACTGAGGAGTCTGTTCCAGCATCCAACCACTGAAGAATCATTTTCTAATATCCAACCTAAACCTTTCCTGACACAACTTCAGGCCATTTCTTTGAGTCCAGTCACTGGTCACTACAGAGAAGAGATCAGTGCCTGCCCCTCTGCTTTTCCTCATGAATAAGTTGTAGACTACAATGAGGTCTCCCCTCAGCCTAGTGACCTCAGCTGCTCCTCCTATGACTTCCCCTCTAGGCTCCTCACCATCTTCACAAGCCCTCCTTTGGACGCTCTCTAATAGCTTAATATCTTTCTTGTATTGTGGTGCCCAAATCTGCACACAGGACTCAAGGTGAGGCCACCCCAGTGCAGAGCAGAGTGGGACCCTTGCCCAGCTGGCAATGCTGTGCCTGTTGCACTCCAGGACACAGTTGGTCCTCCTGGCTGCCAGGGCACTGCTGACTCGTATTCACCTCGTCATCTGCCAGGAGTCCTTTCCATGGTGCTGCTTTCCATCCTCTTGTTCCCAGTCTGTGCATACAACCAGGGCTGGCCCATCTCAGGTGCAGAATCTGGCACCTGCTGCTGTTGAACTTCATATAGTTGGTGATTGCCCATCTGTTATGATCTGATTTAAATCCAGAACAGCAAAGAAAATTAAGTCTCTGTGTATAAAATGGGAAGAACTTTGAAGGTTCAAAATACACCCAAAAACGTGATCAAAACCAAACAAGGTTAGGTGTTGGTGCCAAAATATTGATGTATTTTATTTAATACTAGAAGAGAGAAAGAGGAAAGAGAGAAAGAGAGAAAGAAAGAGAGAAAGAGAGAAAAAGACAGGAGAGTAAGAAATGTGCATGGGGGGTGGGGGGACAGTGAGAGAGTGACAAGGGTTAGGTGGAAGCATATCACTCATCCAAAGGTCCCAACGACGTCTTGTTGCTCCCCTCCATCTGATCTTCTTGGAGGTGAGGGTCCCCCACTGCCGCCACCATGCCATGCCCCACCAAAAAGTATAGAATCCAGTGGATTAATATATCCTTTGGGCCAGGTGGGAACACCCAGATGCCTCCCCTTCAGGGGGCCAGTTTGACACTGTCCCTTGCAGCACTGTGGATTTGTTGCACCTTCTGCAGTGCTCTGGAGCACCCCCTGGGGACCCCTTGGAGGTGGGGTCTTTGATGGGCCACCACTCTGCCTCCTGCTGTAGATAAGCTTTTTCCCCAGGATGAAGAGCCCCTGCAGCTGGGTTCTTCTGCACAGTGGAGGATGGGCGGTCACTCCCTCTCACCAGAAGCTTTCTCACCACATGCCCAAATTCTCTTTCCCCCCACCCCTTGGTGCAGGGTCTGTGCAAGCCTGGCAGCTGATAGCCCTGGGGCTGCGGTCTCCACTCTGAAGGTGTTAAGCTTGTGCTTTGTCCCCAGCCCCAAGTTGTTACTTTATCTTATATTCATCAGCGAGTGGTATAGAGCTTCAGTCAGGAGGCCTATTCAGAGTGTGGTGGTCTTCTCTGCAGCTTTTGTAATACAGTTTTGCTATAGTAAGCAAAAGTCCTTTATGAAAATGTTTAAGTCATAAACTATAATATTTCAATCTCCATCACCATTTCTCTAATTTGTGTATGTCTCTCTGCAGGGTCTCCCTGCCCTCAAGGGAGTCCACAGCTCTTCTCAATTTAGTATCATTGGCAACTTACTTAATATTGCTTTGAGTCCTACAACCAAGTCATTTATGAAGATGTTAAGGAGAACGGGGCCTAAGATGGAGCTCTGTGGAGCCCCACTAATTACAGGACACCAGTTTGATGTCACCCCATTCACTATAACCCTTTGTGCCCAGCCCATAAGCCAGTTGCTCACCCATCACATGCTGTGTTTATCTAACTGTGGGCTGGAAATTTTGTCCAGGAGGATACCATGAGACACAGTATAGAAAGCTTTACTGAAATCCAATAAGATTACATTATCTGGCTTCCCTTGATCAGCTAAGATCATTACATTTTCATAAAAGGAAATTAAGTTTGACAAGCAGGACTTTCTGCTCATGAAGCCATGCTGGCTGTGACCAGTAACAAGTTTTTCAGTACCTCCCAGTATAATCTTCTCCATAATTTTATCAGTCACTAAAGTCAGACTTACAGGCCTGCAGTCGCCAGGGTCATCTTTCTTGTCCTTCTTAAAAACTGGGACAATGTTAGCCAGCTTCCAGTCAACTGGGATCTCTCCAGATTCCCAAGAATGTTCAAAAATCATTGAGAGGCCCTTCTGAGGGACCCCAGAACCTTCAAAAGGATTCTCACACCAGCCTTGGAGACATGTTGGTCTGATGAGTCTGCCTGCTCCTTTTGATATTCTTCTTTGCTGCAGGAAGAATCAAGGAAAACATTACCTGTGCTTCTGATCTTTCAAACAATCTTCCCAAGGCCCTGAAATCTTTGATTATCCTTGGACTTCTTTTTGTTATCTCATCACGGCCAACTTGAAGGACCAGTATGGTCCTATTAAACTGTAGAGTTTTCCAGTAATGTCCCTTATCCAAGTCCCTGGGAGACAACAGACTTCCTTGGGGGCTGGGTCCAGTCTGCACACCGTGTTCTCCATTCCCCTCAGAAGCAGATCACCTATGACAACTACCCTTCTTTTCCTCATAACAGAGGAGGTCATGATGCAGGGGCAGGTTGCGTTTCCCTAGGTGGCCCCTTTATCCCAGAAGGATTTTCACCCACCTCATCAGCTGATTGTCCTTCTGGTTCCAGAGATTCATACATTTTGTAAAAGGTACCAGTCCTACTTGCCACTATTAAGTTTTCAGGAGAAGAAGCCTTCTTTCTACCTGGGCAGTGAGCAGCTTCCAACTTTCAGGTTCAACAGATCCTTGACTAACTACTTGACAGGGTTCCAAATCCACCTGTGTCTCCATTACAGCAGCGGTTTGAGACTCTTGAGATTGTAGCACCTTGAGAATAACCTATCGAACTCTTTCTCATTTTTTTAAATACTGCACAACCTGTTCACTTCCGCCTGTAGTTCCTTCACCTGATGACACAGCTCATCAACAAGAGCATACCATCTGAAAAGGAATGATTGTCAGCCCCAACCTCATGGAAAGGCACTAGGCAGTCTTGGCAATGTGAGACCTGGAGAGCTACATCTACCATCAGAAGGCTGGAGGCCTCTGACATGGCTGGTGCAGTGCCTCCAGCAGCTACAGACGAATGTGCTCTGCAGCATGCCAAAACTACACTGGAGGGAGCATACACTACTAGGATTGGGAATGAAAAGATCTCTTTGATCCCTTCTTCACTAACTACTGTCTGTTCACTGCCTCCATTGGCTGTTCCCAGTTGGCTGAAGAGGAGCTGTTTCTGCTTGAACTGCTTAACAATTGCTGTGCCATGCCCGGACTGACGTGCTGTGCCCTGTTTGCCCACCCTGGCTAACATGCTGAGCTCCTGATTGCTTGGGATCCCTACAGGCCCCTTATGAGAAAGTGCAAACAGCCACTGTCCCTGCTGGTTCTGCCCATGCTGAGGCAGCTAATCTAGGGCAAACTGCCAGCTCCACGTGGGTCTCTGGCAGTAGAAATTCACCCCGCTCACTGCAATCCCCTGCTCCACTGCAGAATCCCTGAAAGATTCTTTTGGCAGTCCTAACAGCAGGTTTGTGGTTGCTACCTGGTCTGCTCTTTGGTGAGGCTTGTGTCAAAGATAACTGGGTCCTTGAACACAATTTTGGTCTTATTATATAAGTATTTCACTAGATTGTCTGGTTTAAGTATTAATGTACTGTATTTTTTTTTTTAATTGCATACAAATAAGAGTTATGCCATCAGATTAAATACTTTGCAAGTACTCAGTTTCATAAAAATAACAACTTTACAATCTCCAGTATTTCCTCATTCAGTAGTACAATTTTAGAAAAATTTAATGCACAAACACATTTTTATTAGGAACAAATAACTGCTATATGCTCACAGCTTCTTTTTAAAAAATACTCTGATGTAAACCTATTTCGTTTACTTAATCTTAAAGTCAAGAGCTATTAGAATCCTTATTAAAAAATAATGTTTTCTAGAGCTTCCAAACTCATAGTAGTTCTCAAAAGGCTTTTAAGTACCAAAACCTTAACTGCAAAATAGAATTTTGACAGAAGAAAATAAATTAGTTTCTGGAATAAAAGATTGCCCTTTTTTACCAACCGTACTCTAAAAGAACTCAGATCCAAGTTTAAAGCCCTGCTAGGCAGAAATGGTTCCCAACATCTATTCACAACTCAAGAAAACTCCCGAAAAATAGCGTAGCTTTATTGAAAGTACATTGTTTGTCTAAATCTTATAAGAAAATCTCTTCCGTGTCGTTTAACTCTAAAATGGGGAGGGGAAACGAGAAAATGACACCTATGCCAAATAATATGCAATGACCTCAAGTGTAACAAGCCCTTGGTCAGACCCCTGGTCAATGGGTAACTGTAATGTATAACATTAACCTTCATTAAAGACATCAAAAGCCCTTGCTTTAAGTAAATAAATTACACATTAGTAATACACAACATAACATTAATTATATAACAACAACAATAACAACATATTAATTTCAAAAAAAGCCTAATTGGTTTTGCTGTCCAAAGGGCTAAATGTTACACATAAGGTTTGATGTAGGCAATCCATGTTAATTTAAGAGATGTTTAAAAAGGAGATATGCAAGATATGATTAACATTCCAATGAAGAAAAACTGGACAAATTGCTTAGAAAATAATTTGCTAGACTATCAGTTTTGATGTTCAATTTTTTATGCCCACCTTGCAAGCTGGCTAAAGTTCTCTAATAACTGAGAGTGAAACAATTAAGAATAAAAAACTAACCAAGAAAAAGACCCATATACTTGTAACCTTTTTGAAATATTTAAGATGAAGTTCTTATAAATGAGACATTCAAAATTTCAGAAGTTTTAAACACAAATCAAAATTAATTTCATTCTTACAGCACTTGGAAATACTGCCATTTTTACAGAAGATGTGCCTCATTCATGCATGTTTCTGCTATTAAAACCAGAAGTCACTACAATATTGGACTTATGTGTCTCAATGCTAGAAGTTGTTACAGAAAATTCACTCGTGATTAAAAATTCTCTCATTATGTCACTAAAATTTTGGGAGAAGAAGTTATATTGAGCTTTAACAGTAAGAATAGGAAGCTGTTTCTCTTGACCAGCTCAATTTTTTTTAACACTATTATCTTTAGAAGTGTCCCAAATTATATTATGTTACTTACTATATATTTCATAACACACTGTAAATGTCAGTGTATACTGCTCTACCTACAATATTCTACTGTAAGCGTTAAATTTGTGAATTCATGAGCCATATCTTTAGAAGTCATTCATACTGTATCAATGTGTGTATTTGTGGCCATTTATGTGGACATGCATACGTATATACATATATACATACATATGTACATATGTAATGTATGTATGTGCTCTGTGTCTGTGCAGTTTCTGAGAATACACTTTCAGCCTTGCTACAAGACCTTGGTCCATGGACCATCAGCTGACTCACCTCTCTTGAGCTGCTGTAAATGACAGGATATATTTCTCACTAACAAAGAGGTGTAAATGTATTGGTGCTCAGGGATACTGACTCAAAAATAAACAAACACATAAAATTAAAGGTCCACAAAACAGAGCAGGGGTTTTAATCATAAAGTAAATATTACCTAAGTGGAAATACTGCAAGAAATAAATAAAAAGCTTCTTTGGAAAGTGCTTGTTTCCCTGCAAAGCATTCAAAATATGGAAAGCAAAATAAGGTTGTATGATCGGAACAAAAACAAAAAACCTGTCTGGTTTCCTTTTGCTGCTTGGTTTCAAACATCTAAGAGTATCATTGCTAACAAAACATTGACCAGTTTGTAGCAAGTTGCTCTTAGATAAACTTTGATGGGTTTTTAGACATATTGTTTAAGGATGCAGAGCTGCAGCTGAGTTTCAGTAGCTGGGTAAATTGTTACATTTTCAATCTCAATCGAATTCAGGAATGGCACCTGCAAAATATAACAGTTTAAGATCGTGACGTATAAAACTGAGCACAATGTACAATTTCAGTGTAGCTTGAAACTTAAGAAAAATACAAACTTCTTTGTAACAATACTCACATATGGAAAATAGATTTCTTTGAAAAAATAAATGAGCTCTTCAGAAAAGCAAAAGTGATCATTCTATTAAGAGAATGCTATTTTCTGTCATTAAACACCTAAATAATGAAGTAGACACAAAAAAAGACTCACAGGAAGTCAAAAACTGTAAGCCAGTAGAGATACCATTTAATTTGACCACAGGATTGCTAGATGGTTTTAAAAAGTGGTAATAGTCAACTTAAAGGGCTACTAAAACACTCAGTTAAAAGGAAAACAGCAAGTCATAAGAAGGAGAGTGACTTAGGCTAAAATTTATATTATTTCTTTATGTCATTTCACATGAAATATATTTGAGTTTTTTAAAACAGATTTCAAAACTGAGACAGTTCAAAGGACAGCCATGAAAATGATCCAGAGATTGGAAACGCACACTACAATGAGAAGCTGCAGATTTCAACTCACTCAAAACCAGGCAGAAGACAGAAGAGATATTTATTGTTGTGCGTATGTATTTAAAGGCAAATAATTTTATAGGATGGATGCTTTAATTTAGGTAAACTTGACATTAAAAAAACCTGCTTAGCAGGATTAGCATAATGACAGTGCAAGAAATTTCAGCTTTGAAAAACTGATTCAAGGAGGCTGATGAAATGTTGGAATAACTATGTCAGTACGGTGGTGGATATATCACCTAACAGATAATTTCTGGTGAAAATGATTGCTTTTCTAAACTCTCATGTGACTGTGCTACTAAGAAGACCTCTATCCTAAAAGTGCTCTGGTGTTAATCCCAAGTGAATGAATCAGTGGATTAAGATCACTCCCGTCATCTGTGAATATTAACAACTGGTGCCATGTAATAAGACCTGCATGCCTTCTGGTTTAGATGTATCACTTTGGAAATATTCCATCTTCTTGAAAAATACTTTGGCTTCTCAACCGTATTTTTGTTTTTCTGAGCATAACATCATGATAAGAAAGAGAGCTCACAGTTACTGTCTGAAAGAGTGCAGGAAACCCTGTCATGCTTTAGGCCAATGTTTTTTGCTCATGCATTCAGAGGAACTGATTTTAGAAAGGAAGTCCCCTAGTTCTTAGTGTTAAAATTACCCAAGGAAAGTAAAAATGTACAAGCCGGTGATTCTTTGTTTCTTTATTTTTCAGCTATTTTCAATGAGCTCCGTAGCTATTTCTCCCTTGCGTGACAGGGCACATCAATGCTATCTGGATTTCTCAGAACCAGCAATTTCATGCCAATTTAAAGCAATCCAAATCTTTTATTGCTGCACCAACTTAAAAAAGACAAAAAAAAAAAAAAAAAGATAGATAGATAGATAGATAGACCAATGGAAAAAAAAAAAGAACAGAAATTGCAATATCTATCTTAATTACTGAAGCGTAGACTCATGGATTCATTCAGGTTGAAAAAGACCTTTGCAATCACCACGTCCAACTGTTAACCTTATGTCAGGGATTGAGAGACAGGACGCAGCCTTGATGCAAGCAAAAGCCGTTTGTTGTTTCTATAGCATGGCTTACATACTCTCACAGCCTTTGGACAAAACTTTCCACTACCTTAGTAAAAACTGCAACATTCATGTTTCCTAGCAACATTGATTAACTACCATCTCACATGATTTCTCTTAAACAAGGCACAATGTAATACATAATGTTCCTTCTACTTTCTTCGAGTTCTTGTTTGCTGTTCCCAGGGCTTGTGGCCCACTAACGTTAAAATGTCCGCATCGCTTACCAACCCTGCAGAACTTTCTGCTCAACTTCCCAACCATCTCTTCATAACCTAACACTGCCAAGTCCACCAATAAACCATGTGCATCTACACTTCTTTTAAATACCTCTGTCATGTCCCTGGGCAGCTTGTTCCAATGCTTGATAACCCTTTTCATGAAGAAATTTTTCCTAATATCCAATCTAAACTTTCCCTGATGCAACTTGAGGCCAACTCCTCTTGTCCTGTCATTTGATACCTGGGAGAAATGAAGTCACTGCATCTTCCTTTCTGGTAGCTGTAGAGAATGATAAGGTCTGTCCTGAAACTCCTTTTCTCCAGGCTAAACAACCCCAGCTCCCTTAGCCATTCCTAATAACACTTGTGCTCCAGATGCTTTCCCAGCCTGGTGCCCTTCTCTGGACATTCTCCAGCACCTCAGTGTCTTTTTTGTACGGAGGGGCCTGGAACTGGACACTGGACTTGAGGTGTGGCCTCTCCAGTGTCACCGAGTCCTGGTGAATGACCACTGCCCTGGTCCTGCTGGCCACACTATTGCTAATACAGGCCAGGATGCCACTGGCCTTTTGGCCACTTGAGCACAATTTGGCTCACATTCAGCTGCTGCCAACCAGCACTCCCAAGTCATTTTTCACCACGCAGCTTTCCAGCCACACTGTCCCCAGCCTGTAGTGCTTCATGGGGCTGTTGTGACCCAAGTGCAGCACCTGGCACTTGGCCTTGCTGACCCTCATACAACTGGCCTTGGCTGATTGATCTGGCCTGTCCAGATTCCTCTGTAGAGCCTTCCTATCTTCCAGCAGATCAACACTCCTGCCCAGCTTAGCATTGTCTGCAAACTAACTGTGGGGCACTAAAATAATCCTCTTGTCCAGTTTGTTGATAAAGATATTAAACAGGACTGGTCCCAATACTGAGCTCTGGGGAACACCACTTGTGACTCGTTGGGCATTGCTTGTCAAGAAAATTATTGCAACAGTATTATTAACCACGTGGTATTGAAAAATATGAGTAAAAACAGCACCACTTGTTTAAAAAAGCTGATTTTGATGAAGTGTTTCCATGGTGCTGAAGTGAAGATTGTAATTATGAGACTGAACCAAAAATGTTTCAGTTATACTGTCTGGAATTGTGTCACAGTCAATGCATACAAATACAACTAGAATGTTCCACTTATACCTTATGTTACTGTTATTAATAGAACTGCTGTGTGAGCTAGAAATAATTTGACTATTTTCAGTCCCATTTGCATTTTCAAGACCATGTGCTTTTTTCAAAATAATATATAAATACAACAGTTTTGACAAATAAAATTTCTATACTATTTTTAACTATTGTTTTTATAGCAACTTTTCATAACCTGTGACTATAACTTTTATGTTTATCATGAATAACAACACATATATTTATAAAGAATAACATCAACTATTGTTCCTATATCGCCCTTGGTGTTTTGGACAGACATAGCTTCAGACAATAAAACTAACATTCAGGATACCCAATTCTCACTGATAAATTACATTATACTAATACTAACTATTCTGAGAAGACAAATAAACTATTATTTAAAAGAAATAGTCTGTTCTCAGTTTTGCTATTCCCATCCTTAGTTTCCATTCTGAAAAAAAAGTTAAAACTCTTCTTTCAAAAGTGTATAATATAAAACTTTAAATGATAAGCTGTTCTGAATTTCATGTCTTAATTCTTTTCCATAATGATCTCAGAATGTTATCTGAAAAATATAATTTGAGGAATCTACTTACAACCATTTTTCTGAGCTCTAACAAAAAGGGAGGAAAACAGCAATTTAAATATAGAAGTTGATTCATTGATCTGAAGGCCAGCACAATGATTTTGATATGTACTTCTTTCAAGACATTATTACCATATCAGAAAAAGTTATTGTCATAACTTATACCTTCCATTGGGTTGGACTTCATCTTTTTAGAAGTACATCTGGTTTGGGTTTTTCTACCTGATAATAAACTCCACCATTTCCTCAGTTAAGTTATTTCCACTGATAATTACTTCACTGAGCAAAGCAGTACACTGTTTTGGATCTCAAATGGTCAATATATTCATTATGTCTCTTTCACCAACACCAGAAGTTTTTGTTTAATTTAGATGGCTTTCATTTGTGACAAGGGGAGCTCTTAAAATTCTCTTTTACTTTTGTCTTATCTTTTTGGACCATAAGTACTTGTTGTAAATTTTCAGTCCTTTTCAATTTGCCATCAATCATCCAGATTTTTCATTGGCCAATTAAAACAAATACCAGTACAGCAAAATTTAATAAAGTTTACTGTTTATTAAAACTGTATGAAATATGATGTCAGACATTAGGAGTAAATATGAAAATAATGTTTCAGTTGTACAGTTTAGGAAAAATTAAAACATAGAAATAGTCTTATTTAATCTTCCTGAGAGTCTTCACAATCCTTACCATCATCCCAAATCTATTCCTTTTGCATTGCACCTAGTCCAACCGCTATGATAGCTGTTGTTTTAAAGCAATATGCAGCACAATCATTTGCACTGGTAGCCCTGAAAAAAGATGAAGCAAAATTTTACTCAAGTGAGCGAAAGTTATTATCCAGAGTAGGCATGCTGTACTCAGTTATTTTTAGTCTTAAAGCAGAAAAGCAATGAAGATAGATCTAGCAAAACAGATACTTCATTGTATGATGGACAAAGTGATCAGCAACTCCAAAGAACAGAAGCACGAAAAATTTCATGTTAACAAAGGGAAATTCCAGTTCAACGTAGGAGAAATAGAGAGGAAAAAGTGAAAAACAATAAGTTAATATTATTTATTTGCTGGTAAAACAACCAAAAAATTTTATTTTGAAATTAGGAAGTATTTTAGTTTGTGGCTTGACAGGATGTGATGTCCCACCTTCAGGGGGACTCCCTTCCCCTTAAAGGTGGGTTGTCACACAGGGTATGCCTTCATCTTCCTTTTCTAATCTCTCGAACAAATAGATCAGTATTCATAAAATAAACAGAAAATAAAGCTGTTAAAGACAAAATCTATTATTATTCTAGAGTTTTAAAAGTAATATAAACATTCCTCTCCATGGAAACATTGTCCAGTGATGAAGCTATCAGCTGGGCACACAAAGCATATCTGTAGAAATGAAATGCAACAGTGTGATCTGGGCGATGTAATCTGCACTGGGATACCAGGAGACTTCCAGCTCCCAAAAATACCTTTCAGTGACTGAATTTGGTCTATATGAGTAATAGCAAATTGCACACTTTAAATTTTATAGCTGGCAATCTCAATGAAACCATTTTTAAGTATAGACAATTGAGAATACACATTGGAGAAGACAAAAGTTTGGCTGCACCCCAAGTTTTTCATTTGGGCTAATTAGCATGCTAAAAACACACTATTTAAATCTAGAAAACTTAAGAAGCCCAGAGCAAAACTTACAAATACAACTCCCCTGCTGTTCCTATTACACATGTATGATCTCATTGTTTTGTGACTGGTCCATCTTCCTGAGTTCTCTATCTCAGATGACCTTCGTAAGAATTACGCCAAACATTCCAGAGGAGATTGTCAGTTAGAAACATTCAAGTCCAGGTCTCTGGCTCACTTAAACATCCATGTCTTCCTTCTAACAAGGATCAGCTCCCATAAGTTAGAAAATAGAAGGCAGCTCAGTGTAAGTAGGCAATGATGAGAAAGTCTTATCAGATAACTAGCAAAACAAAAAAATGTAACTGCCTCTCTTTGCTACACAAAGGCCACTGAAGACTAGACTGAGTTATTAACTTATCACTCGTAAAATCCCTACCAAACTGCCTCTTAATACACAAGAGATGCACTCATGCTACCTCAGTACTGACCTAAGTTGCTGTGTGCCACTTTTTGGCTTGCATCTGCAAGTAGCCAATGAAAGGGAAAAAACAACAACAACAACAAAAAAACCTGACAGACAAAACAAGAGAGGAAAAAAAGAAAGGGAAAAACCCACCAAAACCGTTTCTTTTAGCATGGAAAAACTGCACTGTCATTTCTGAAAACACTTTTCTAGCTTGTTTTCTAGTCCTCAATCTTTTGACACTGTAACTAATGCCTTTTTTTACAATGTACCAAGAAAACAAAATGTTAAGTATCATCTGTTTTGTACCATTTATTTTTGTGGCCTGAAATATGCCTTACAATATTTTATGTTTTTTAAATCCAAATAAATTATTTCAGATTAAAGTCCATAAAAAATTGATTCAAACCACAATTCCAGCACTTTTTCCAGTACTACATGCTTTATCGTGCTTTGGCATTTGATGCTTCTTTTATAGCAAACAATTTAGGGCTAACTTGTTATCCATAAAGAAACATCTCAAAGATCCAATTTTTCTTTGATGCTCACATAAATTAAAACCTGTGGACTTCCTCAATATTGCTGGCTTTCAATTTATCCTTCCGTATTTAGTTAAAATACCACATAGAACCAAAAACCCTACACCAACTCTGCTAATTCAATCTTTGTGTTTTTATGGAAACAATCAAAAATAAAAATGAATCACATATGATATGCCCTTGGAATTTATGTTAAGCTAAACTTCCTGCTGTCATTTTCTGATAGGGTAGAGCTACTTTAATGCTGTTCCACTAAGTTATAATGGAAAATACACCATAAAAGATAGATCAATTTGAGAATTGTGTGAGTTTTACATGAAAATAAAACTCCCTTTTTCTGTGCAGATGTCTGTGAAAACAGGGTCTACTTGAAATCCTGCAGATGGTATGATTGCATTTGTACTTTGAACCATGTAGCTGAACTTGAACATAGGAAGATAAACCTTATCTGCTCAGCTACATTCTTTGCAGTGAAAGCCATACCCTACCATCTAAATTCATACCTCTTAAAAATTACTTAAATATTCTTTTGCAGATTAACTTGACATCTTCAGGCAGCAAAGTGCAAAAGCCTGTCCTTGAGAAGTAAAACAACTAAGGAAAGAAGGAACTGAATATAAAAACCTTTTATAGAAGGATATTAGTAATTTAGACATTCGCACTGAAGCAACAATTTATGCTTTGGTCAGACACTCATTCTGCAGATGTGCACTTAAGACATTAAATCTTTCCTAAAAGAGGCTCGGCTCGTTTAATTTATTGTCATTTGGCTTGGGAGTAGGTTTGGTTGGGGTTCTGGGGTTTGTTTGTGGGGTTTTTTTTTTAAGTAGAGGGTTGCAGATATTTGGAAAAGTTGACTGTAAAGCATGTGGTAGTTTGAAATACAGTTGTGCCTACAAAATTTTATTCTGGAGACAGAAACTTGAGGAACATATATGTGCAGACATTCTGTTTTTCTCCAGGCAAGTAGATCCACTCACTTTGAAGATGTATTTCTGTGAATAAAGGTCAAAAAATTAAGCTCTAACTTCTTCAATATAGAAATATGTTTTCAGTGCAAAATCAAATCCTAAGAAATCTGGAAAGCATACATATATTTTACTGGCAGTGATGAAGTTATTTATTCTTTCTATACCACAAAACCCACAATTTTTTTCTCATATCTTGCATTAAGTAAGATATTCCCCAATGGGAAAACTGCCCCTAAATAAATTTTCACATTATCTGAAGAAATTCTCAATGATTGTTCCTAATTCAAAAATTCCAAAGCACTGCCAGATTATTATTTTTAAAAGAATTTTAAAGGTCAGGAATAGATAAACAAATTTAAAACATTTCATTAACTTACAACATTTATTATTGCTGCCATTCCTACCATTCATTAATGCATTATACAGTAAATATACTTTGCCTAGGTCACCATCCTCAAATGCATTAAAAAGCTTTTCTAAAATCCTGCGATGCTCACAATTTCTGACAGTACTGCGTGTGGAAAGATGCAAGCATGGGGTACATGTCAGATATATGTTAAACATGATATAAAGTGCACTCATAGAATGATATAACAAAGTGTGAGAATGATAGTAAAGATATCTTGTTAGATATAGCGTGAATTATTATCACACGTCACACAGTTCTTACTGTAAATATTGTGGGATGGCTGAGACAATTACATAAAACCAGCTGTGGGCTCACCTACATCTACAGTCTTTAAAAATGTTAATGTAACTTTATTCTTCTTAAATTTTTCACAGAAGGAAATCAAAACCAAAGCTAGTGTCACATCAATTTGCTAACACTGATCCTTAAACTCATCTATGTTTCAAAGTTAAAAATCAGAGCTTCCTGCAATGCAGTTAATAGAGGTCAGTGTGAGGAGCCAATTTAGTTTTGATTTGTCTCAGCACTGATTGTCAGATGCGTGTGGGGGAGGGGTTGCACATGTGCCACTTGCAGGAGGCAGCTAGAAGAAGATGGGAGAAAGCCTTGTCCCTGGGGGAACTTTGCCTGGCAACCATTCCACACCTCACATGGCACAAGCAGTCAGCAGGGGAACAGCAAGGGCCCTGTACCCTCCAGAGAGGTTCTCCAATCAGATGGCAAAAGGTCTCCACCAGTGGACTGCAGTGGAACGCTGGACAGGGCCAGTGGTCTCCTGTCAGCAGGCGGACTTTGGGAGGAGCCAGGGGGCATAAAAAGTGACTGTACCACAAGCTCTGTGGCCTTTTTGTGTCTTGTCTTTTGGGCTTTTTGAGTCTGGGGGCCTTTTGGGTATTGTGTTTTTGCTTTGGCTCCAGCCTGCTGAGGGGCTTCTTTGCCTTGGCTCTAGCCCACCTTTTGTCCTTTTTGCTCTGGCTCCAGCCTGCCTTTTGGCTCTCCTGCCCCTGCTGGCGCTTGCTCGCTCTCGCATATTCGCCTTTCCTCCATCTGTGCGCTTGGCGGGACACTGGCTGACCTCCGAGCCTCATGTGTAGCCTGTGTCCTGCCTACCCCTTCACCTGTCCCAGCCGCCGCCTGCCCTGCCTCCCTGTGTCCCTGTCTGCCGCCTTGCCACTTCATCCCTGCGTCCCTGCCTGAGCCACCTGCATCCAACCCTGCCTGCCTCTGATCCAGCCCGCCACCGCGATCCTTGCCGTGACCCTGTCCAGGGTTCTGGACCTCCTGCCAAGCACCCACTCACTCACCTCATGTCCGGCCACCCATCGCCACGGCAGCTGTGTCTGTGGAGCTGCGCCTCTCTGGGAGCTGTGCGGGCTCCCCAGCAGGCAGAGTGTACACACACTGCGTGGATGTCGACAGCACTCCCCGATCCTCCGGTGGTAACGCTCACTTTTTCTGTTTGTTTCCTCTCTCCCTCTCTCTCTGTCTCTCTCCCTCGGTCTCTCTGTCTCTCTCCCTCACCTCCCCCCACACCCCCGTTCCATTTTCCTTCCTCGTTTTCTGTCTTTTCTAGCCCTCTTTAGTGGGGCAACTTCTTTTGTTTTTATTTTCGTTATCAATAAACGGTTCTCAGATACAAGGTTGTCTCAGTTGACTTAATTTCATTCCAGACCATCTATTTTAAAAGAACTCCTCACAGTTCCCCACAGTGGAACCAAGTGAATTAGAGGACTGAGTTTTTCAAAGCTCTTACTGTATATGTTGTGGGATGGCTCAGACAATTACATAAAACTACATCTTCACGTTGTTTGCATGTGATGGGTACATTCCATAAGCAATGCCATATTCTATGTAATTTAAGCTATCAAAATACTGATCTCATCTAAGTCTGGCTCAAAACTGAGTAGTAGTATTCCTGTTACCACCTTTTTACTAAGCCCAACTGTCAATGCAGAACTTCAGCAATTTGTCATGCTTCTGTGCAAATCACAGGACATGCAAGTGCAGACCCAAAGCAGCAACTGGTTTCAACAGTTATCTGAAATCTAAAGATGCAATATGAGCTCACCTTTTATAAACAACTTTCAGGTATGACAAAGACTTCTAGATTTTTAGGGTTTTGAGTTACTTTTCATTCATTTTCCACGATTATGAGAAACATGTATCTTCCTTAAAGAGATTTTGCTGAATCTGTGAAAAGACCTTTCACAGAGAGAAGTCATAGACAAAATAGTTGCAGAACAAATACTAGATATTCCAAAAGGGGATTTGTTAGATTACATATGGTATGTAGTGTGTTTACCTAATAAAAACAATAAGAAATTATATGTGCCTATTTGTAGATATAAAATTCCTTTCTAAAATTCCTTTCAAGTGTTCACATGATCAGCACATTAGCTGTACTAAAAACTGGGACCATTCCACAGTAGTAGAAATGTCTACAAATTTATTCTTCATTCCTTTCTCCCTTCTGACCTCTATTTTGTTGTTGTTTTTTTTTTCTTCATCTCAGTCAGATTAGCAACTCTACAGATAGAGGATTAACATGAATGTTTCTGAAAAATAAGTCTTTCCCACCATACTCTTGCAAGGCAAAATTGAGTTAAGTCATACCTTACAAAACCTATAGCAGGCATTGTTTTGTGATTTGGGGACAGATTTAAAAGTTCATCTTTTTTTGTGGCAAACTTAATGGAAAACATAGTAAATGTCAATATGTTAAGATTTTTAAAAATCAGAACTGTTTTAACTGCTGAAAATCACTCATATTTCACAGTGTCCTTTTGTTATAGTAGTCATTCAAATGGTGCTAAAATGACACTTTAATAGTAAATTCCCATAAGAATTCAGAGTCTACCCCGTAGCTCGTTTACATTATTCACGTAGGAAACTTTGTGCGATACCCCAATTTACTAGGAGGGTTGAATGAATTTGTTTCCAAATAAATTTGTTTCCAAATTTAACCATCTTTCAGGCTTTGACATTTTTCTGGTACAGAATTACTTCCTTATTATTGTAGATACATGTAAAAGACCCACCATGATATTACAATATTTTATGCTACCTTTTTACCTTTTCCAGAGTCTGTTCTGGTGCTCTGCAAATAAAAAAAAGAAAATGGATATTTCTTAATACCTGTCATGGTTAGCATAGTTTGGGTTTTTAGTTGAAGAGGGCCTCCATCAGCCACAGAAGTGATTCTTTTGCAAGGGGTTGCTTGCAGCTTCCTCTACACCTAACAGGGCCAATCAACTGGCTAGTTTGAATATTGGCAAGTTATTTGGGCCATTTAGGGAGCTTGACACGCCTCTGTAATCCACATTTTAAGAACGAACAAATCTCGGGACACCCTCTTTGGCTTCCGGCTTTTGAACAGGTAACTGGGGGGCTCGCGGCACGGCCGGCAGGGCCAGGCCTTGCTCGGCCAGGCCTGGCCAGGAGCCAGCCACCCTGGAGCTGTGCCCTGTTCCACCTGCACCCCGTGTGGGCCAGGCCCCCCTGCTCCGTGCAGGCAGCCTGCGGCACAGCTCGGCCAGGCCAGCTCCCACCTAGTGCGGCCGAAAATTCATCTGAAGCCGCTGCCCAGCACAAATCATGTCAGCAACAGAGATAAGTGAAGTCCAGCTGCAAGGCCC
>VZRS01013113.1:5568-17636 GCA_013398055.1 Ifrita kowaldi | reverse complement strand
TGGTAAACTGACTGAAAATCTCAAAGGTTGTTTTGTTTATGTTGTCAGTAAGAAAAGAGAAAAAAGGTGGGGGGAGAGGAGGTGTCCTAAAGGTTTAATTTGACTTTTTTTTTCCCTTCCTTTTAAGTCTGTTAATAAACTTCTTTATATTCTCTCAAGTTTTGTGCCTGCTTTGCCTTCTCCTAATTCTTATCTCACAGAAAGTAAATAAGTATTTTGAACCAAACCACTACAATACCTCTGGGCCCATGCAGATTCTGCAGTTGCCCAAGTAGCCTTTTTCTGACCTTTTTCACATTAAAAAGAGCATAAAAGGAAGTTGATTTACCAATACTTTCTTAATGTAGCCAATAGTTTTTCTCTGAGAAAACGGGAGTACATGAAAGGCAAATCATGAGTTCCTAGAGTCACCTAGACTATTAAGACATATTCAGATTTCTCACTAGGGTATGTGAGGCAAGAAATGACATTCAGAAGCAGTCACCATTTGAAAAAATCCTTAAAATTAAAATGAAAGTGCATATATTTTTAAAAAAAGTAAAATTTTTAGCACAAATTTAGAAGTCTGGAAAACTGACAGCAAATTTTAAAACAGCTCACTCTTAGAATCCTGTTTGATTGTCTGAATTCCCTTGAGCTTCCTGCATCATTATGACTGAATATAACTGTCAAGGCACAACTAGCCAAATTTTGCTATGGGTAAATATTATTTTAGCAATAACCAGGACATCCAGATTTATAATCCTAGAGCTGGCAGTATGAGAAAGCCACAGAACCTGGCTATCAGCTCATAAGAAAAAGAGTTGGAGTCAAACTGCTAAAAAGTGTCGCGGGAGTACAGCCTTTTGACTATGGAGCTTGTCACAAAAGCTCTGGGAATCCTTGACTACAAGATAGCAGCATATGTGTATTTCAGGCACCTGAACAAAACATATTACTAAGCAATGAGAGAGTCTCCATTCCTGTAGTCATGTAGTAACTTAGCCAGTGTTTTCAGAACTGGCAAGGTCTTATAAATGACACTTTTTTGTTATAGGTACTGGTCCCTGTGGGTCTCAGTTTTAAAGCTCATGACAGTAGTGAAAATCAAAATATTGGCAGGCATCTAAAGTCATGAAAACAGCACATGAATTTTAAACTGAAGCTGTGGTCCACTGTTTAGTTTGGAACTTATTCCTGATGGTCTGCAGTCAACAGAGGGTCTTTATTGGTTTAAACAGTAAAAAACCCAAAATTGGTATCTAAATAGTCTATTTTGTGTGAATAACCAATTTTTAGTTTCTGAGAAAGAAATGGTGCCATACAAATTGTCAAATTCCTAATTGTGCAAGTTCTAAACATCCATTTAAATTATTCTGACAGTGTATGCATTTCAGCAAGGTTATAAGACATTCACAGTACCAAATTTGATACTTATACAGTATCGATTTAGCCAGAAGCTTTAATGGAATGCTGTTTCTACAAATGACTCATTACAGTGGTTGTTTCAGTATTTACAGAGGCCTTAAAGGAACTTTTGAAGCCAGAATTGTGTGTTTAATCACACAATAGCAACTAGCAGAGGGATTCAGGGCAATATACATAAGAATGTGCTTAAGACTGTACTCACATGCCTTGATAGGTGTACTCACACAAGCAACAATCTTTGAGCTTGAAACATCAGAAAGAAATGCCTAAAGGAATGCAGAGAATAGAAGGGTATTGCAGTGAGCATTTAGGAGGAAAATGCAATCTGAAAACAACTGAAAATTAATAATATGCAGTTTGACTTGTGTTGTGGTTTAGGAATGGTATTGTCTAATTTAGTTTTCCTGCTAAAACCACACCTCCACTCGTTCTCTTCCCCACCTCCAGTTGGAGGCACAAAACGTAAAGAGCAGAGGTTGAGATAAAAACAATTTACTGGAAACAGCAATGAGGTAAGAAAATGAACAATAACAGCAACAATACTAATAACTAAAGGTATAAGACAAAGAAACAACAAAAAAGGTCCACGACAATAAACAAATACTAGATGGCTTCCCCTACCATGTTTTCTTGACAGGAAGGAAGCCTTTCTCCCTGGAAGAGAGAGAGAATCCCTTGCCCCCAGCAATGATGTGAAGTGAAACAAAATAATCTCCAGGTCCTGGCCACGCTGCCTCCTGGATACTGCAAAAAATTAGCCTGTCTTGTCCGGAACCAGGACAACTTGCAACAGTCATTCTAGTAAGAGCATAAGTAACACTAATAGCCAGGAGACAAATTCTTTTCCTTTGACTTCTAAAATTAAGAAAGTTGAGATAGCATGAGTGGTGGCCTTTGCAGATATTCAGCTACCAATTCTTCAGTGAATCACCAGACCTGTACACTGCCATGTAGAAATAACTTCAGTACCTGCAATTCCAAGACTTTGAAAACAGAAAAATCAAGGTAGGACAAAAGCTTGAACCTTACTGACAGAGATTTCCATAGGTAAAGTTTATCCAAAAAAGAGCTCATGGAAACAGATTCAGTGTTTTTATTACTGTATAATACTAGTCATGTAAAGTGAGTTTTACTGAGGTTCCTTTAATAAGTACTACAAACAATTTGTCTTTCAGAAATGGCGCAGTGGCACAGACTGCTATAGAGCCCAAGAAAGAAGATGAACACTCAATTAAATATGATTATCAGTGGATTATCAACTGATTATCAACTCCCTGAAATTATTTCTTCACTGCACAACTCCTTTTACTGTAGTAGAATTAGTCCTAAATTGTTATCATTGTAAAATCAGAATTGGCTCTACAAAACAAAAACAGAAAAAAAAAAAGAAAAAAACAAAACAAAACAAAAGAAGAGGGAGGAAAAAAATCATACTAATTCTTCAACTACAAGATTTAGAAAGATTAAGTTTTTAGAAAACAAAAACTACTTACAAAAGGCATGTGGTCTGCCTAACTTTAAGTCCCTCGAAAGCAAAGCATGCTTCTCCCTGATTCCACAATGAGTTGACTTGCTAGTATTCTCCAAATCCTGCTTCCACAATCAGCATGAAAATCCTCTTTGATTTGTGAAGTCTTTAAGGACCTTCTAGTTCACCTCTTCTTCATCAACATCACCTAAAAAAGGCAGTTGCTTCCCACCCCTAGGAAAGATATTTGTATTCAGCAATTCAAAGAGAGTAAGAAGAGTGTCAAAAAGACTCTTCTTTGTCTCAAGTCACTGTTATAATTCATCGCACCACCTAATTCATCCAAATAAAGCCTTCCTCTTAACTCTCAAGACTGAAAGACTTGGAAAATGGGAAGACAGATGTCATGGTGACTTGTTAAATATAAGTGAAATTGCATTTTTGTCCCTAATTTCTCTTTCTTTCAGCTTTCCAATTATCTGAATGAGTTCAAAAAAATCTATTAAAGCTTTCCTGTTCTGTTTAGAATCCTGGAAAACAGGAAAGCTTTCTGTAGCACAACATTTGATTTATTAATCTTCTGCTACCTCTGCTCCTTTTTTCCCAAGCAATTCTGTTACCTTCCAAAAATTACAAGTGTTTTCTTGAAAAGTATTTCACACAGATTAGTGAGATTCTAATAGGTCTGTCTCCTTTTCACCTATCCACAGGATCTGAAAGGCATCCATGGGCATATGTGGGAGAAGCAGGTGAAGAAATCACCTCACTCAGCCATGCGAAGAGGCAGAGAAAAATACATCTACACTTCTGTCACTCCTGTTCACAGCCAGGTGCCATAGCACAGCCACCTCCTTGATAAGTTTAAGCTAAAGCCATGTTTTCATATATGCATTGTGGTGGAACTGTACAAAAAAAAAAGGTGCCTTCCCTAGTGCTTGTCATATCCTTGATCCCAGTCTGCACAATCTGAAAACACATGATTGCATAATGAAACAGATCAAAATTGAAATTTAACAGAAGAGTAGGACTGCTTTTTTTGCACGATTATCCCAAATCATTTTTATGCAGTTTCTCTGCATAAATTAGCCAAATATGACTACTCTTGAGCAGTTTGATAATGTCTTGACTGACTTCACAAAATGGTTTCTGATTCCAAATGTATGATGGGTTTGAACACCCATATATAGTGGGTAAAAAATATGGAGTTAAATGAAGAAATTCAAAGCTAGACTTTAAAGTCAAAATAACATCTATGAATTCTGTGACATTTCATTATAATATTTTGTAAGAAATAGTACTGCATCATTTTGTAACATTTTTTAAAAGTAGTTGTATCCTGGTTCTTGGACTCCTTTTCATGTCTTTCACACTGTGACATTAAAATATGTGAACATACTGGACACTAATAGTGTCCTTAAACAAGGTTGGATGACTTTCACAAATGAAATTAAATTGTTATCTTATTGCAAAGATGATCTCAACATTGGATGTGTTTCCTGCTGTTAGGTCACTTGGAATGTTCTAGGCTGAGAGTCAAGGTCATTCTAATCCTGGCAAAGCTAAAAAATTATGTTTTAAAATGCTCGTTGTCTTCTCTATTCTTATAAACTGCGAATCCAATCTCTTCAGTGCTGTGAATTATGCTAACTCTATTTAAGTTCCATTGAGTGCAATACTACTTCTGTGCATTGTAATTAGAGGCAGTTTTGCCAGGGTACTGTATTGGAACACAAGAGACTTGAGGCTCTGCTAACACTTCTCAAGGGCAGGTTTTGATTCACAATGGTGTGTCTGAATGCACAGCTTGATTTCATTGGGGGCCTTTAAGTGCTTCTGAAACATTGCCAAGGATATAAGAAATACTGTTTTCCATAATTTAGTGGCATTTGCATGCTGTTCTGAATCAGTATAAATTAAAAATAACTAGTCCACACATGGGAAGATATTAGCTCTGACATTGCTGTCATTGTAAAGAAAGATCATGGGAGAAAACATTTGTGCTACTTCCTGGACCTTTCTCTTTTCTTTTTTTTTCCCTTCTATTTTTTCTAAATTCCATATAGAAGCAAGGCAAAATCCTTAAATATTTTACCAAAAGAGCTAACCTACTGACCCTAGCATTCTCAATCTCATGCAACTTTGGCAATTATTCTGTCAATCTTTCATCATACTTGTTTTCACTGCTAAATGTGTTTACCCTCAGCTTGTCCAGGAAGTCTTCTGTTGCACTCCATTCCCATTCTTTTCGAAGATGTGCTTTTGCTGAAAAAGTTGCTTACTAAACACAGCACTTTTGAAGAGAAAAGGAAAGCCATTTACAGGCCCTAGCAGGAGGATGAAAGATGATCTTAAATAGCAGATCACCTTCCTTTAGCCACAATTGTGTCAACCACAGCAATCTTCTCTACAGAGAGTCAGCAGTCCATTTTCAGGTACTGAAAAGTACAACTTTGTGAATCCTAAAGCTCACTGCTACAAGCTAAAGAAAGAACCTTTGCTTTATTAACCAGTTCGTGATCTATTTTGCTCACATGGCTGAGGAAATATTGAAGGAAAATAAAGGGTACTCTTTCCTATTTCTCTCTGAAAAGTACCATTTAATTTGGTACACAGGAACTACATTTTTTTTATTTCCTTAAGATGTCTTTCATTAAAAAATAAAATTTGATGGTTTCAGGTTACTGTTCTTACAACAAACAAATCCGTGGGAGGTTTATGTGGCTTCTTGACATTTGCAAAGATGATGTAAATTTAGCCCAGAGTTAGCAAGGGGATACATGAAAAATTTTATGAGACCGATTGACATCAGTCTGAAATTCACCAGTGGAAAATCTAGGTGTATAGTTTCAGAACTGTCAACGAGTAAAGGACTTCAGGTTAATTAAAAGTTGAAATGAAAGAAGAAAAATGTTCTGATCATGAAGGATGTAGCAAATCTCTGTTCTAGTGGATTCGACTGGAAATTTATTCTGAAGAATTTAAACAACAAGTGGCTCAGGTTCAAATTACTTGTCATTGGGATAAAGGCGCTTTTTAAATTTCAGCTTTGAAAATAGCAAAAGGGATTTACTTTCTTTAGTAGGCAAAGGCCAGTTTAACTTCTTGACAGATGTTGAGACTCTTGTTTTTTATTTGAGTTGTATTTACATGAGCACAGATTTGAAGAAACATCACAGATCGTCAGGTATTAGGACCTAAGTTGTGGTGACACCTTTTTTTTCAGAATTGTTCTATCAGATATATTCCAAAATTAGAACCATTGTCATGATCCTACCCTAGAAGACTTAACAAGCCAAAGATTACCTTCAATCCCCCTATGCTTTATTAGAATATCTTAAGTTTAGTATACATATAGCATACATAGAATATATACCATACCTTTACGTCAATCAACTTTTTTCTCTTTGGAAAGGCATAGGAGGAATACCAATAAAAACTGTGTTAGCATAGAAACAAAGTACAAAATTTTAAAGTCCTAGCAAGTAAAACTTCAAAACAGTGTTTTGCAGTTATTTTTCATTACATGTATTCAATTATTAGATCTTAATTCTTCTCTTGACAAGCAAGAAACAAGATTACTAATCCAAATCTTCCCCATCATGACACATTCTAAATATTGTGCTGCTGGATTTCCTTCATAGCAACAAAAGCCAAAGGCAGCATAGAAGGGAACCAGATTTGACAAATGGAGAATGTAAACAGAGAAATTAGTGTTTTTTTAATAAAAGGTAGAAACCTAATGCTTCTTTCTCTACTGTGTCACAGTAAAATACAACTGATGCTGTTGCAAGGATTTCCAGGATTAGTGCAGGAATTACGTCTCAAAACATGATCTTTAAATATTTTTTCTAGAATATTTAATTTTTTCTACCAATGTCAATCTTGTTAAAAAAGGGGGGAATTCCATTAAAATTTGGCTGACAAAGAGAGAAAAAAAGGAGTAAAAATATTCAAGAATTCTCAATGTACCCTTTTTCTCCACAAAGATAACAAATAATAAAACTTCCATTTAACAGCATATAAAAATTTAAAAATTAAGGTGTCCATATGGGTATAACTGCAAGCTGAAATACAAGACTTTTGAAGTGCAATCTTGTGGAGCTCAGACTCTTCCCCTCCAAAGCACCATATTCCTAAAATCTCAAAAACCCTCTTTAAGGAAGCAACAAAATGTAGTTACCTTACAAGTAGATCCAATTATTCTTCCATTCCATTCCACCTAATCTATAAATTATTTTCTTTGAAACCAAGCACGCAGTAAATTAATTCCAATGATCAAGCTATAGAAAAGTAGTCTTTTGTGTAATGAATACCATGCTCTTATACAACTAAGCATAAATTACATGAAAATGTTGCAAAGTCTCTTGTTTCATGTTTTTAATGTTTCTGGGAATTTATTTTAATAATAAATAGCTACTCATAGCATATATTTCCTATTAATAGTATAATAATATTTATATTTGATAAAGATAATATATTTGAAAGTGTTTGATGTTGATTTTACTATGTCTATAATGACTTTTTATACAAAACCTTTCAGGTTCCCCCATTCTTTTTATGAGATTTTGAATGCATAAGGCTGGAAAATAGCATAGAGGATTCGAGAGGAAGTGTCAAGTGTATATTGAACTATAGACACTTTTCTTTAAAGCATGACATTCTCCAGCAGGTATAAAGTGGCTTGTGAAACAAAAACAAAAAACCAAAACCAACATGAAAACAAAACAAAAGCAAAAATAAAAAAACCAACAAAACAACAAAGACTCTGATATGTGAAAAACATTTGTTCTTATTTTGGGTGATAGCAAGACAATAGAAGTGAATTTAGGTAGTTACATTGCTATTCATCAGAGCAAGAACCAAATTCAAGCACACTGAAGCAAAAATACCTAACACACCTCATCCTGCAATTTCTTTAACCATATCCAGTGTTAGTTCAGCAACTACTTTTTCTCAGACTAGCATGCCACCAAGGATTCAAACCCATTCCTAGAAGGTGCAACCTGGCTTTCAGATCAGAAGAGGGAATCTGGTCAAATTGGAATTGTGCTGCTCCTACCTCAGCAGCAGTATAGAAAGAAAAGCATCCGTTTGGAAAGTAGCCTGATACAAAGTAGGCTTTGAGCTTTGATACGAACACATATTTTAACAACAGGGAAGCAAAAGGTCCTCTGTGGTAACTACCTTCACCATGCCATTTTAGAAGACAGGAAAGGTACTTAGATATTGTTTGTCAGTAACTAAATGGATTAGTAAAATCGAACATAATAAAGTACAAAATGTATTTTATGAAGCTGTTTTCTGGCTTTGCAACTTAAAATAGAAGCTCTCACCACCATGATATAGACCTGGAGCACTGCGCAAAGCACAGCCCAAACAACTTAGACACTGAAAAGAGAAAGCACTGGCCTCCTTCTTCAGCCTAACACAATTCAATTCCTTGACTGTATGTAATCCAGAGGACCTAGTCCTGTTTTGTGTTTCTTTTCTTAGCTCTTTCTGGCTTTTGTCGCGTATTTTACTTCCTTTACACATTTCCTGTGTGTGTTTTTACTTATTTTTCTCTGCCTGTCCATCTTTCCATCTCCATGTTATTTCTGTATCTCTCTTCTATCATGGTAAAATTATTAATATTTATGACTTGAACAGTCTAGCTAAGAAGCGTATCTGTTGGCGTATCTGACAAAAAGCTGAGTCTGTGATTCTTTCCAGTTGTCCACTTCTGAGCTAACACCTGGTGTGTAACTCCTATAGGTTCCATCAAGAGCCATCTCTGCCTACTGTCACATCATTATTTCTTGACTTCTTAAATTGCAGAAGTTAGCAAGCTACTTAAAGAGTCCATCCCTCCCAGAGATGAACTTCATTGTTTTCTTCACATCTTTATTTTTTCAGAAACAGCATATAGGCTAGGTCTTTTAAAATGCTTGGGAGGTACCAGGAGAGCAGAGGGGAAGATATCCAAATGTTCTCTCAGTATAATCATATTAGTAAAGCTTCTGTTCGATTTTTCCTAAACTGTTTGTGTGTTATCACACACTTGGGCTCCACAGATTCTCCAGCACTTCTTTGAACATTTCTGTGACTACTTTCTCACTATTTGTATGGAGAAAAGAGACAGCATGTGCTAGGTTTTACCTCATGGTAACAGAGGCCAGCATGAGAGAACCAGTAATTAACTTTCCCACATTTGTTCAAAAAGGCCAGTGAATTATGAAGATTCATATTGATTTCCACAAGTTTCCTGAACATTCCCTTAGAGTAGAATGCTTACTGAGGAAATGTACTGAAATCCCAGTGAGAAATAAACTTCTTCCTTTCTCTTACGTCACAATGCTTTTAATCTTCAGTTGCTGATTTAGAAGCATTGTTGCAGTAAATGGTGGTCTACAGATACATGCTGTAAGGTGTCTTGAGATGGCCAATTATTTTTTATTTAGCAAACAAACAGATTTGGGGAAAAGATAAGCAAGACATCAAGCACAAAAACCTTTCTTCAAATCATGTTGACACAGGTTTGCTATTGTTGCTCCTAGCTCCTTAAATATTTCCAAATTGGTCTCTCTCTTACTATTGCCTTACTATTTTAATCTGAAATAACTCATGGCCAAAATAATACAATCTATTTGCCTGGTATTAATTCATTGCACATGCCTTATAGAATTTAGGGAAACTATGTCTCTAAATATGGCAGTTGGCTTATATGATATCTACAACTCCACAGACATCCATACATTTTCAAAACTGGATAGATCATCTTAACTTTGAAAGAAGTTCATTCTCTGCGCACTCAAGCTTTTGTCTGCCTATGTCTTACCAGGGCTAAGATTAGATACAAGGATGAAAATAATGTCAGAAACAATCACTATTTCAAATAAGACACAGAGAAGAGTAAAAGCAAACCCTAGTGATTATAATATTCATGTTTAAGAAAAAATAGCAAGTAACATTTACCCATAATATTTTATGTTTTCTTTTAACAACAGAATTTCAGACAGCATTTCAGTACCATCTCTCCTTGTTTCTTGAACCTTTCTAATTCTTTGGGGATATTATGCATATGTCTGTAGTCAGCATCAAATAGAGCTCCCCAAGAAAGGGCCTTTAAATACCAGAAAATTAGTTTTCAATGTAGTGAATGGCAAGTGTGACTAAAGCAACATAAGCCTTCTAGCAATGCAAAAATCAGCGGGCTTGCTGCAAAGACGCTATCAAAAGTTCTGCTTTTCCTTCTTTTTCCAGCTAATAAAGTGCAAATAGCTGGGCTAATTTTCTTTCATAGTCCCTTTATAGATCCCTTGTGTTCCCTCCATATTCACTGGGGAGAAGAAGTATGCCAATCATGGAGCTCCTTTCCTCCCAAAATAAGACACCTAAAATAGCTCGAGCGCCTATTCTCTTCTATTCGCCTCCTCAAGCACTACAGAATCACAGAATAACTTGAGTTGAAAGGGACCCACAAGGATCATCAAGTCCAATTCCTGGCCCTGCACAGCATCTTCCCCAAGAGTCACACCATTGTCCAAATACGTATTATACGCGTATTGTCCAAATACGCTTCCTGAACTCTCTCAGGCTTAGGGCTGTGACCAGTTCTCCACTGCTCAACCACTCTCTGGGTGGAGGACCCTTTTTTAATTGCCAGCCTAATCCTCCCCTGACACAACTTCAGGCCCTGTCACTGGTCACTACAATGACCAGAGAAGAGATCAATGTCTGCCCCTTCTCTTCTCTTCATGAGGAAGTTGCGCTGTAGCCCCACTCTCCTCTTCTCTAGGCTGAACAGACCAAATGACCTCAGCCACTCTTCATATGGCTTCCCCTCAAGGCCCTTCGCCATCTTCATAGCCCTCCTTTGAACGCTTTCTAATAGCTTTATATCTTTCTTATATTGCTGTGACCAAAACTGCATACAGGACTCAAGGTGAGGTTGCCCCAATGCAGAGCAGAGCAGGACGATCCCCTCCCTTGCCTGGCTGGCAATGATGTGCCTGATGCACCCCAGGACACGGCGGTCCCTCCTGCCTGCCCATGCACTGCTGACTCATGTTCAACTTTCTGTCAACCAGGACCTCCAGGTCCCTTTCCATGGCACTGCTTTCCGGCATCTCATTCACCTGTCTGTCTATACATCCAGGGTTGCCCCATCCCAGGTACAGAATCTGGCAGTTTCCCTTGTTGAACATCATTTGCTTGATAATTGCCCAGTCCTCTGATTTGTCAAGGTCTCTCTGCAGGGCCTCCCTACCTTCAAGAGAGTCAACATTTCCTCCCAATTTAGTATAGTCTGCAAACTTGCTTAGTGTCCCTGCCAGTCCTGCCTCCAGGTCATTAATGAAGACGCTGAAGAGCACAGGGCCAAGGATGGAGCCCTGCGGAACCCCACTAGTGACAGCTCACCAGTGTGGACCAGATGTCACCAACCCATAAGCCAGTGTCTTACCCATCCCATGATGTGTTGAACCAGCTGTAGGCTGGACATTCTGTCCAGGAGGATACTGTGAGAGGCAGTGTTGAAAGCTTTACTGAAATCCACAAAAATTACATCACCTGGCTTGCCTTGATCAATTAGGTGGGTTATTTTGTCATAAAAGGAAATCAGGCTTGACAAGGACTTTCCTCTCATGGAGCCATGCTGGCTGTGATGGATGACTGCATTGTCTTTCAGGTGTTTTTCAATACCTCCCAGAATAATTTTCTCCATAAGTGAGGCACATAACCAGGATTTGAAGTGAGACTAACCGGCCTGTAGTTTCTGGGGTCCTCCTTCTTGCCCTTCTTGAAAATTGGGACAACATTCACCAGCTTCCAGTCAGCTGGGATCTGTCCAGATTCCCAAGATCACTCAAAAATCAAGAGAGGTTTCACAATGACGTTAGCTAGCTCTTTGAGGATTCTTAGATGAATCCCATCAGGCACCATAGATTTGTAAGGATCCAGCTGGAGCAGCAGATCCCGCACAGTTTCAGGGTCAACTGGTGGTTGATCATTCTCACAGTCATGGTCCTCCAGCTCAGGGCACTGAAACCCCCTTGGTCCACCATCCATGTTGAAGAAAGAGCCAAAGAATGTGTTCAACACCCCTGCCTTGTCCATATCCCTGTTTGTGAGGTGACCATCCTCATCCTGTAAGGGGCTGATGTCATTTTTACACTGCCTGTTGCCATTAACATTCTTGAAAAAACTTTTTATT
>VZRS01013112.1:287225-382014 GCA_013398055.1 Ifrita kowaldi | reverse complement strand
CCTACTTCGCCTACCTGATCAAGGCGCAGCCCGACAACCCCGACTCCCCCATGGCCTGCCACGTCTTCCGGGCCACCGACCCCAACCAGGCGAGTGGGGACAGGGGGCGGGGGCGCTGCCCGGGATCTCCCCGCTTTGCTCCTCTCTTCGCCGGGCGGGACCACAGGCACTGCGCTCCGCAGCCGCGGAGGGTCCGATGTGCTCGGGCGGGGCGGGGGGATGCCTGCGGGGCGCTGCGGGACCGCAAACCCCGCACGCCCGCCCGCGGCGTGGGGGGAGCCCGCCCGGGGCCGGCCGTGCCCACCGGGCTCCTCCCGGGCTGCCCCTCCAGCTCAGGCGGCTGCAGCGCCCTTGGGCTCCGGGAAAGGAGGGGGTGTGGGGGCACAGAGCCCCGCGTGGCCATGGGGTGCTTTGCCAGCCCCTGGCGGGCCGGGGGTACCAAGCTCTGCGGAACGTAGTGCAGGGCGAGATGGAGCCCCTGTCTTCCCGGTTCACCCTCCGTGGGGAGGCCTCGCATCCCACTGCACAATGGCAAGGGCACGGTTTGCTTGACGAGCAGAAGGCAGGATTTGTGTTAAAGCGTCCCAGCGGTGCTGTCAGCGTTGGACAGGGATCGATTTCTGGAGGAGGTGCTTTTCTTCAGACCTCCGTGGCACAGAAACCGTAGTTTGTGACCAGCGGGCCCTTTTTTTGTGCTCACGGGTCACGCTAAGGACACCTGGCCGTGCTCAGGCGCATGCAGTAGTGCTACAAACAAGGCTAGGTTTGGGTGGGGACATTTTTGATAAAGTGCCAACTGGAAAAAAAGACCTAACAGTAAGATTGTGTTTTCCTGACTATCTAGCTGGCTTTGGTTCACACATCAAATGTGCAGCAGACTTCTTTCTCTTCGCTGTTTGGAATATGTGAGCAACAGTGGGTGGATAAGTAGGTTGGATAATCAATTTAGCACAATGACAGCAAGAAAAAGGCCATTCGATAACAGTGCTTTGGTTGAGTAAGTTAGAAAACCTTCTCAGTTTTCATAAACTGGAGGAAAAACTCTTGCAATTAGAAGATAGCTGACCTACTGCGTGTACTGAGCAGCTGCTCGGGTTTCTTTTGATTGGGTTTTCCTAAGTGACGATGGTAGGAAGCATTAAGAAAACTACTGAAAAGTTTTCAGTATATTAACTTTAATTTGTGGCAGCATACTGCCAGAGAGAACATGGAGGCAGTTGCATTCATAGCTGTGGCTTAAGGACAGGCTTAGGACAGGCAGTATCCCAAGTGTAGGTAGCTGTGCTTAACTTGTTGGCAACTGCTGTGGGTTGTGCTCTGCCAGGAGAGCATGAAGCAAGAGCATGGAGGGGATCATATCTGGCAAGGAAGGAGCCCGAATGTCCTTTTAGGAGTTTGGCAGTATGGACTGAGGCAAGCTAAGGTTCCTGCTGTTGGCAGAAGATGCTGAATCAAATTTATTTCTGGAGTAGGTCTGCACTGGTACCATGAGCTTGTAAAATCTTGCTTTAAGATAGTGAATCCCTAGTACTCTGGTGAATGTACAAGCTACTACATACATTTACATTTGGAAGGCTGTTTCTGACTAAAGCTTTATCCATATGTCTTTCCTTCTTTCCTCATGGGGAAAGTGCCCTTATATGCATTGAATTAAATCAAACTGATTCTGTAGGTCAAGTCTTCCTATTGAAAGAAGTTGTTAGTGTGAACATATCTTGTTCAGTCTTTACTTATACCTGTCAAGATTTTTTTTTGCTTTGTTATCATTAATAAAGAATATATCTCTCCCAGAAACGTGACTCAGCACATGATTTTGAACTACAGTGAGGGTAGTAAACGCAGAGCTAGTGATGTGATTCACAAGTGTCTGACTAACTGACAGGTTTTTTTAAAGTACCAAAAGGAAAAGAAGTGGATTTTTTTCCCCTCTTATGAGTTTTGTTATCAATTTGTCAAGGCTTGGTTGGCTAAGCCTGTCCAAGTATCTAGCTGTTGGTCTGTGCTAAAGCTGAATCCTGAGTAGGTGGAGTCAAGCTGCAGGTTACTAGCTCTAAAAATCTTCTTTTGAAGCTCTTAATTGTTTATTATAGAATTGATGCTGTCCTTGCCTGCTTTCAAGATCTTTACACACCTGTGTTTCGTAGTGGTTATATGAGCCTCGTGTTGTGTATTAGCTTAGAAAGTATTTTTCACAGCTGTTATTTTAAGACAACCTCATTTTCCATCTTAGGCTATAGTGACTTTCAGCCAACCTAAGTTGGCACAGCTACTGAGAAAAGTGATCCTGTCCTCTTCAAGCCTCCACCCCTTGTTTCTTCCTCTCAGTTTTGTCCTCACGGCAGCACAACTGTTTGTGCAGCCATACAGCAAACAGGATCAGGGAATGGACTGGTGTTAAGCTTGCTTTTCCCTTACCTTCTCTGGAGTATTTCCAAACTGCTTCCCTCATTTGCTTTACTGTGCAACCCTAATAACTATTTACATCAAGATAGGTGGGTTGGAGGCACGAGGTATCAATGAGTGGCCAAGAACGGGAAGGGTCAGATAGCCTTTCCAGAAGTTCTAGACAAGATGTGTTCTAGAGACGTTGTGGATACTCTATCCCTGGAATTCTTCAAGGTTGCATGGGGCTTTGAGCAACCTGGTCTAGTGGAAGGTGTCCCCTGGCAGTGGGGGTGGAATTAGCTGGTCTTTAAGACTCCTTCCAAGCCGAACCTTTCTATGATCCTGTGAAGTTATGCTGACTTCAGATTAGCTAAAGATGACTGCAAAGCCATGGCATTGTCCATTTTGGCAGTATTAGGTTTTAGCAGCACGCTAAGTAAGGGGCTTCCTTCTGGAATGAAGGAAGGGTACAGGAGATGTCTTGTGGTCTCTGAGTTAGAAGACAGCTAGCCATAATTTTGAATGGTGGATGTTAATTATAAAAGTGAGAAGTTAATGATTGACTTTCAAGGGACTAGTGCTACCATGATAATTCAAAAAACAGTGCAGGTGAGAATGAAAGTTTTGGCTTCAAGCCTGTAGCTTTGTCCCACCAGCTGTACTGCACAATGTTTAGGGTGCACATGCACTCACTATGACCACAAAAAGGGCTGGTATTCACAGAAAAAAGTGCTGCCTCTTGCCATTCTCTGCAACTTTCTTTACCGGATGACCTGTAGAAAGCCAATGCTATATGTGCTCTGATGACATCAGGTGGGAAGATAGCATCATTTAATATTATTTGCTGTAACTGGAGAAAAATGAGAGAGTGAGCTAGTAGTATGAAACACCTTCCTATTTTATTTGAAAGCCTGCAAATTTTAGGCAGAGCTGAAAAGTAGGAGCCGGTGGGGTGACTCCTGTTCTGGAGTAGTACTTTGGCAGTGTCAAACCCAGGGCTTGTCGATATGGCAATGGATGCTAAGGTGCTTTTACTGGAGGGGCAGTGTGGGTGTGTGTCTCTTTCTTTTGCTGTTTATTTACAAGGGGAGACATCTGAAGCCATCTGACTGGTGGAGATGGGAACAGAAATTTTTGCCTTCCCCTCCCCCCCACAACCTCAGAACTTACTACAGTGTTTGCTGCTTCTTGTAAGTGCTCAAAGCAGTAGCCAGCTGGAGTGGATAAGGGTAGCTGTCTATTTAGTGTTGCCTGGTAGCTTCTGAGTAGCAGCCAGAGATTTTAGTTTTGTGTTGCTGTCATTTGAGAATTATCAAATATGCACAGACTGTATGTAGACATCAGATGACAGCGTTGTCTCATTTTATATTTGACAGATTTTCTTTACAATCCTGGAAACAGGTTTGGTTTTTTTTTAACACAAAAGTTGGAGTTTATAAATATGGCAGGCATACCCTTCTTGCAGTCACAGAGAAAAGGCTGTTTAATTAGTATTTTCAAGCTCAACTTTAACACATTTTTGCAATGAAATACTGATTTTTATTCTGTCAACCAGATTTTAATTATGTGGAACAATCAATGCAATTTGGCAATGGCCTTGAGTTCCCTCTTCTCTGGGGAGAGGCTTATGGTACGATCTCTTTCTGCACTTTTTTATTATTATTATCATGGTGATCTAGATTGTGTGTTTCCTGCTTGAAACATGAATAAGCCTGTTTTGAAAGGGCTTTTTTTAACCTGAACTGGCATCCTAAATCAAATTATACTATACTGGATTCTTACTAGTGAAAATAGTTGTTTCCTCCAGTTAAGCAAGTACTCATTTCATGCATTTTGGTTTTCTCTTCTTAAACTTGCATGATGAAAACCAAAATGTTCAGGTGGACAGACGTCAGTTGAATTTAGCAGACCTTTAGTTGAATCTGTGGCTGTGTCTTTGGGCTACACCCATGTGGTAAGGGTCTAGGCTTTCTCAAGGTGAAGCAGCAATAATGGAGCCTTTTGGTGACAGTGTAAAGCTGTGATAAGAACTGAAGAGACGGAAGGACAGAGACAAGAGCCCCAGACAGCTCACTTGTCAGAAACACTTGTCTGTTCCAAGAATGTGTTTCTTTTCTGTTGGATAATGTGTTTCAGTAAAGCAAGGAGGTAAGACAATTGTTGTGGAAAGGTGAGGCAATCAGTACAAGGTCTAGTCAAAGGAGGCTTTTTGCTGTATTAATATCATGTTACATAGAGTTTCTTACCGAAGAATGTAAGCTAGAAATGTTGGAAGAACAAAGTTTGTTAAGTTTCCGTGCATATTTCTGTTGTCCTTTGATTTTTATGTGTTATAGGAGCATGAGCTGAATGGCAATAACGTCATGGTGTAGGAAGTACATATATACAGCTTTGTTGGAATTCATATTAAAAGTATTGCACTGGTTGAGTTGTCTGATAGATGTGTTTTGAATAGGTATAACAGACATGACAAAACAGATACGCTGTAGGTTTTGAAGGATTCTGTAGGAAATGGGAGAGATAACATTTGGTTGATAGCACAATTTGGTTGCAGAGGAAAGATTTTCCGTGAGAAAGACAGGTTGTCCCAGTTTTTACCAAGAAAGCAAGTCTTGGAGGGACCAAAAAAAAGAAATGTTTTATAAGTTCGTGGGGGTCAGAATTTCATTCATGGGTTGAGAAACTGAAAAGCAATGACTCAGAACACAGAATGGATGTAAAGGGCTTTCAATGAATGCAGAATTGTTTGGTGAGCAGCCTTATTATCTCTAGCTTACATGGACTATACAGCCTCAGATGAAAAATCTTGCACTCCCTTTTTTTTGAAAATGAAAGTTGAGAGCTTAAGGTTTCATTTTTGATTTCCTTAATAGATTTGGCACTTTTTTTTTTTTCCTGAAAAGGAGAGTACTTTTCATTTTAGGCTTGTAAAGCTATCTTTAAATTTTAGTTTTGAACATCTTGTCCATAATATTTTTTTTCCACATCACAAACAGAAGAAATAATAAAAACATTAAAATTGTTAAGTGTTTCTAAATGGTGATATGTAGCCTTTTTATTCCTGGCTAATGTTTAGGAGAGGAAAGGGAATGGTTTTGAATACCGTTGTCTGTTGTGTTTGTAGAAAAAATTAATTCATTTTTCGTTTTGCAGTTCATGAAAACCACCCATTATTTGAGTAATAGAAGCAATGTCTCAGAGGACTGTATTTTCAAAAAGGCAAAATAAAATACGTGAAATTATGTAAGCTCACGGAGACTGGCTGTAGGTAAACAATGACCAGATAATAAGGCTGTCTTAAAGAAAGGAGCTTGTGTGTATCTGAGAATACCAAATCAAGGCTTCTCTTCTGATTATTTGTTTCTATGGGGTTTTTTTGTCCTGTCTTTCAATGTAGGGGCAGTTTCTTTTAAAAATAATTAAATAGAAACCTGCCTTAAAAAAGCTTTCGCTAGCATATGTGTGTCTTGGCAACAAGGAGAGTCTGATTTTTAGGGGTGATGAAAATCTCAGACCAAAATGGTTGAAGGTGGTTATTTATAAAAGTGAATTCTAGAAAAGATTTCATTTCTAAACAGTCATTACAAAATAGTGGTGTTCCTGATGCCTTATCAATCTCTGCTCTTTTCTAGAGTTTGGTACAGCATTTGATGTGCACAGCTCACCATTCCTTGCATCTCTTCCATTGATCTTGCCCATTTGGAACTCCCTGGACATCTTGAGTTTCTCTGAGGCGAAGTGGCGAATGAATACTGCAGTGAGTTGGGACCAGTTCAGAGATTGCTGTCTGGTCTGTAGGTCATGCAGATTTTCAGCAGCATTGGCATGGTCCCCTCATGGTACCAGCTGTCCTCTGCCACCTGGTTTTGTTTCCTTTGTGGTTTCAGATACTATTTCGAGTGCAGAGACAAGGGAAAAAAAAAGGAGGGGTTTATTTCCTATGTGGCTTTTGTCACTTGTCACGTATGTGAACTGTGGCATCTTCCACCTTTGTGTTACGTGCTGTTCTGAGGCACCTTTAGAGACCACAAGGAGATAAAAATACCTACAAGACCTTCAAGGGTAAAAATCTACTTGTAGAGGTCATTAAATAATGTGGTGTTTCAGGGCTGCTGGAAACCAAATTTAAGGCAGCAAAGTGAAGTGATTTAATTTAGAAACAGGCTCTGTGCTTTCCTGTTCTGTATCACCTGTAATATAGTATCTATCCCCTTATGTTCTGACACTAGCAGGTACATCAAGGTCATGTGCAGTTACATGAGTTCCAAAATAAAATAGAGCATCACCAGTGCAAGATAGCATATGATCATTTCACAAACAACTATATTGTCCCTGGAGAGGTCAAAGTATAAAAAGACAATACTGAATGTCACAGGGCAGGATAAAAATATGGAAGTGGTTACACCAGGGGTGCATGAACTATGTGACTTCCTATTTTGTGATTTGTTTTGGGTACCAGAGAACGTGCATAAGTTTTGGATATGCCTGTTTTCATCCATGAACATGGTGGGGTTTTTTACTCCTTTTTAGGTGTATTTATCAGGTGACATCTGATAGATCAGTGAGTTGGGCAAATAAATATTCTTGGTGGTCCTGTAGATCTGAAATTACTCTGGTATTTCAGTTTTCCTCTTGGCCTTGGTCAAAGGTAAACCTGTTTGTGCTGGATGGGTTTAGTTCTGGTAGTGTATTTAAGACTGCAGAGAAAAGAACATAAAAACCCAAGCAGGCAAACAAAACCAGATGCATTTGACTGAAAGGGCTCACGGTAGCTCTTGAGTTTTATATTTTTATAAAGGTTAACTACGTACCTTGAAAAATCCATTATTATTATTCTGAATGCAGAATAATTATTTCTGGTATTCTGTTATAATAACATTCTGTTATTCTGAACGCAGTCCTGCTCTACCAGCACAAAGCCTACAATCTCAAGCCGCTCTCCCTTCCTTGCCTCTGCCTCTCTGTAGCAGCCACTGCTTGAAATGAACAGCGACTGTGCCCCACTGTTGGAGGCAAAGCCTGCTTAAAGCCATCCCTCTTAAGTGAAATGGGCTGCTTAGCCCCCCGCCCCCTCTCCCTGCTGCAGGGAATTAGGATTTAGAGTGAGAAGTTAATTACTTGGTCCTCTTCTGGAGAGGGTGGTGCTGCCAGGATTTCCACTGCTCCCCTAGCAGACTCCTTCTGGGCAAAAAAAAAGGAAAAGCTGGGCACCAGCAAGACCATTAGGTACTGTTTTGTCTTCCCAAGATCGAACTTAGTGTCTTGGCTTCAGCTGCAGTGCTTAAACATGGCTTTTATGTCCTTTTGTGTGGTTTTAGTTGAGTCGAACAAAAACCTGCAACATGTACTTCAAAGGCTGTCATAGCATGAAGTTCAGATAAGGCAGATGGAAGATAGTAAATACATGTATAACATGTCTTAAATTTTATTTTTCTGTTCAGAGCCTCAAAAAGATATCATGAGCTAATAATTGCATAGTCGTGTTACAACTCCTTTCAGTTTGGATCATTTGTAAGAGTGGCAAAATACTTCAGCTGAACCACTGCAAAAAAGAAAATTTAAAAAAAATATAATTTTTATTGGACTCCTAATGCTATTCAGAAACTCTGCTTGGTGCTTTGGAGGAATTCTATCTATTAAACCACATTTCCTGACTTTATAAGCTACTTGTAGTAGTGAGTTGTCTTCATCTCTGTTCAAATCTGGTTGCTTTCTCATGGAATCCATAATTTCCTTTTTAAAAATCATTTCATGTATTCTGAATTAGATAGGCTTTTACAAATAGTATTTTCTAGAAATTTGGAAGGGTAATATGGTAAGGATTGTCTTGTTCTGGATCTCTGGAACTGCTGAAGATAGGTAGGATTGTACAGTATTGGGCATGTGGCACTTTTCTAAAGGATTAAATTAATGTAAAATGCAAATGAGAGAGTGTTGTTCAAAGCCAGTGTGAAAGATTTGTGGAAGCTGTTGAGTAAGATAAAACCAATACCATAGAAGTGTGGCTTTTTTCCAGCTCTACCATCCCTAGCTCTGCAGTTTTCCCTGTCCCGTTACAGCTGACTTTAAAGGTGTATTTCAGGCATGAAGTTCATATTTGTATGTTGATAAACCTTAACAAAGAGCTTGCTCTGTTAAAATGACTGGAGTTACGTTTTACTTCATTGCTCTTCTTGGCAGGAGCATGTAGCAGTATCTACACAGTGCTGTTTAGAGATCCTTGATGCATTGAAAAACATGTTGAGGGAAGTCAGAATATTATCCTCCAGGGCATAGCAGTGACTGCCTTCCAGACTGTTTGTGATTTTACTTTTCCTAGCAAGATAAATAATATTTATTTTTTAGAATGCTGATGTTAAATATATTTCATGTACTATGTGACGCAGATATGGGTTTCCTGTTATGTTAATTCAGAAAAAGGGCAAAAAGCAGCAATGTCCCAGGTACTTTGGGAATAGGCAGTGGTCTGTGGGTTCTTAAGTGTTTCTGAAACAGTAAATAGTCAGTAACAGAGCAGTGAAAGGCTAGGACGTGCAGTGCTAACTTGTTGAAGCATATTTTTATGTGCCTGCTCATAGTTTGTTTATTGCTTTGGCTTGATTGTTCCTAACAACTCCATTTCAAGTTACGGTAAGATTTCTAAATAAAAATAGAGTAGGCTAATATATATTTAACAGTGCTGTATTTGCCAGGGAGCAACCAGTTGCTTGCTTGCTGCTTGGCCGAAGGGCAGAAATGAAGCATCACACCAGCTCCGGCTAAACCCTGTGCTGAAAGCTGATGTTTGACCTTCAGGTGCTGTACAAATGCAAAGGTCTGCAATTCCTGCCTGCCCCAGCTCTGTCACAGTGTGCTAAATTATAGCTTTGGTAGTCTAAGGTGAAAAAATTCATTCCTGCCTGTGTGCAAATTAGAAGGTGAAGGGATTGTCTGTATGACCTGCTGCTGTACTTGGCAATGAAAATAAACACCAGGCTGCCCTCGGTGCCATGGTGCTTCTGTGGCAATCTAAGCAGTTAGGTCACAAATTGCCAAACAGGCTACTGTTACTATACTTTACAAAAACAAAAGAACAAGAACATAACTTAAGATCCCGAAATGCTGCTCAGATGTGCAAATCCCATAACAACTGATAAAACAGTTTTCTGTGGAAAATATTGCTCTTTCTGTAAAATTTGGTTCAGGCTTGTGTACAAGACTTGATTTTTTAGGGAGAACAATTTCAAACAAGTGTCCCTTTTGTAGACAATACTTCTGACCTGACTTTATGGTCGTACTCAATGAGGGCCTCAATTTTCTGTGCAGCACGACTGCAAACTTTAGCAGTACAAAAAATAACTTGTAAAGAGGATACACTTTTTTTTGTAAACCAACTACATTATAAATGTAGAGATGCCAAGATGTTGGCTCTTCTTCAGCAATAGTTTTTTGGGTGAACCTTGCCAAAAGAAGATCAAGTGAGCCTTTCAGTAGGAGCAACACACCATACTTTTATTTAAATTATTCATGAAGAAACACACCCGGATTATCCATGGCATATGTGTGCATATATTCAGATTTAGCCTTGAGAAAATTTGCTGACCTAAACATGGAAGCAGAGTGGGAGCAAGGCAACATGATTAAAGCCAGCTCAGAAGGAGTGGGTTTACATCCTGGCACTGTGCCTTGGATTCCCTGTCTGCTTAGTGCTAGGGAGAACTAAAAATATCTGCAGTTTAGTGGGATAGTGTGAAGTTTACAAAATGAATCAGTTTCTTCCATAGTGACCTTCTGTCTGCAGAAATCACCACAGAAGAAGGTGATTTAAAGAAAAAAAATACGTAGAGCTATCAATCAATCTGTATGAATGCTGTGGATTTTTTAAGGAATTTTTTTCCCCCTTTGTTCAATATGTATGTTGTCCTTAAAATATATAGCATTGCAGTTGCGAGTGTGAGAAACATGGAGACCAGCCCAGACTACTAGGTTTGCTTGAGTTTTGTGTTTCTTTATGTAACCAAGTATTTTGTTTCTGTATGATTGCTTACTGTTCTGCATTTCATCTGTTTTACTAAAAATCGTAGTCTTGCTGGTTGTAGTTGTATGGGAGTTTGAAAGAGAACTTTAGTGAAAATTAGAGTTTAAAACCCATTTTTAACAATACCATCGGTAGTAAGCTGAACAGGAGCTTAGTTGTGGTGCCTTTTTATTTCTTATCTGAGTTTAAATTTTTAAGATTGACAACCTATTTGATATGCTTCTGCCCTGAGTTCTCACATGACCACCATAGAAAGGTTAGATTTTGAGAAGACAATTAATTTTTGTATTTCTGCAGCACAACAGAGTGGGTGCTTTAGAATGTTACTTCTAGAAGTGTCAACCCCAGCAAGGCAGGGATGTATATGCATATGCTGCTGTTCATTACCTATTGAGTAACAAATCTGCAAGATTCACATTATTATCTGGATTATCATAAGCTTTCCCTGTTATGCTAAGCTCAAAGTATCAAAATGAAACGTTGCAGTGCTATTTCACTGTTTGCCAACCCAGCCTATAATACTGGAGATTCTTTTAGCTATTCAGTCCTGCTGTTTTGCTTTGCAATTCTACCATTAGACTTTATACACGTCGTTTACCACCACCTGAAAAACTCTGGCAGAATTCCACTAGCTTGGACACTCATGTTGCGGATTTTAAAATTCTTACTGTAGCTCAGTGGAAAGCTCAGAATATTCCGTGGAGTCCCACAGGTTGTTGCTGTCCTTGTGGAGACACAGCATCCAGCCCTGTCCTGGGCTGGTTGGTTAGAAATAAAGAGTAGGCTTAATAGTGTCCTGTTACACAGGTCAATGAATTCACTTGAGCGTACTGCTGCCACGTGGGCTCCCCAGCCACATTTCAGGGAGCAGTATGCACGAATTGTAATGGATCACTGCTCCTGGAAGGGCTGTTGTTATGCACCCACAAGAGCCCTGCATGCAACTATGCAGGGTCTGCTTCATGCTTTCATCCCGGGTTTAATTGCTTTGGGTTGGTTTCAGGGGACTATTCAGTGAACAACTTAAGACTCTGTCCAGAGAGCCCTGCTCTGAAATAGTATCCAAGGCACACAAATCATTATCTGGATGGCACTGTGTTTTCCTGTAGGATCACCAGCTGCTAGAAGATCATACTGCTTCACTACTCCGTTTCTGCTTTAAGTGTCATCCTACTAACAAATATAGCAGTCTCTTACTGTGTCATAAAAGTAATACTCTGAAAGTTTTTTGTTTCTGCCTGTACCGTTCCTATTAAAATGTCAAAATATCTTTCAGCTCAATTGAATAAACAGGTGAGTAAGGATGTGACAGGTTTCTAATTCAGTTTCAGTATGGATTGCTATTGTTATTTGGAGACCTAAGAAAACAGCAAATCTACATGCCAATAGAAATTTGCATTACTCTGTGGTACGCACCCAGAGTGTCTGTTGGGAGCACACTTCTTGAAGGGATGTTTTCTCTAGTTAACGCCTGTGAGTGATCACAGTGTAGCTGGGAGTGGGAACTGCACCATGAAGGTAATGGAGAATCTGGTACAGAAGTCAGAGCTGCCCGCAGAACAGTAAAGAACACAGATCCCTGTGAGATCTCTTACTGATTGTTAACAGATGCATTACTTTTTAAATTTTTGGGCTTTTCCAGTCTTTTTACCATATGGGTATAGAAGGGTACTGCTTATTATTTTCTTACGTCATATCTGTTGCTCTTCTGTTTCTCTCAGCTCCTTGAAATCATACCAATCCAGGATTATAATCTTTGGTTTTTGCAGGAGTTGTTGGTACTGCATGCAGTACTATCAATCATGAAGAGTCATGATTCTGACCATTGGGGAAAAAGATAATAGTCCCTTTAACCCTACTGCTTCCCACGAGCTGCTGGTTTTAAAACTTGAAAGGAAAAAAAAACAGTCATTCATTATTTTGGTTGTTTGCTGCCAGGAGCTGAGCTTTTTAGATACAGCTATCAGGTTTATAGAAATTTTAACTTTATTCCTGTTCATATTGCAAGTTCCAAGTTTCACATTTTAGAAGTATCACCGAGACTAGTTTGGGGGTGTTTTTGTTGCTGTTGTTGTTTGGTTTTGGTTGGTTGGTTGGTTTTTTGGTGGTTTTTTTTTGTTTGTTTGGGTTTTTTTGGTTTTGGGGTTTTTTTTTTGTGTTGATATTAACAGGCTTTTTAAATGTATATTCTGGTAACAGCTGTTTATTGAATAGCAACTTAAACAGAAAATTTTATGTGAAAATAATCATGCACAATGTTCATTTCAATTTTAATAGAGCTGTTCTAATGTTTTTACTTGCTCAGAGTTCCTTTGCATTTAAAGTTTAGTTTCACCTTCGCACCCTTATTTTAAAACAGATGACCTGGCACAAATTTATTTTTAAGTCATACTGCCAATGGCCAATGAGAAGTGAAAGCTGGTCTCCCCGGTAACCAACACAGCTGTGTTGTGTTTCAGAAGGAAGGTATGAGTAACAAAAGATCCTCAAACAAACGAAAACCCCAGCCTCTACTATAGAGGGAAAGTATGCTGTGCTGTGTGAAAAAAGGCTGTAATATTAGCAAAATAACTCCTGGAACCTAATATGAACAGCTTAGTCATTTATAGCTGGTAGTGAGACAAACTGCTGCTGAAGGATGCTTGTTATTGCATGGCTGCTGCTACAGCTGGTGGATTGCCTCGTTAAGAGCAAAGTAAACTTGAACCCGGTAAAAACTGCTGTGAAAAGTACACTCTAGATAAGCAGACTTTGATCTCTGGAACATTTAATTGGTTCAACAGCATCTTCTAGTGCCTCAGGTTTTCAAATGTGCAAACATACTTATGACATTGACATAATTACCAATTTTTAATTTATTCTTCTCAGTCAATCCACTAGTAATAGTAGCAGAGAACACACTGTTTTTTACTGTTAATACAGGTAGGGTTCATATATCAAATTATAATGTTAATATCTGTCCTTGAAAGTCTCCTGACTATTGCTTCTCTGCTTCTTAATGCAGTACCAGGCTGCTATTGTAGGTCACTATGCTGATGGTCATATCTGTCTAATGAGGTTTGAATGTGTTTAATATGAGCCTCAGAGTATGCAACTACGTAAAACTAATCCGCTCAAAAATTTCTATTCAGTTCGTTATCTTTGAACATCATGTCCATTGGAAGATTGTTTTGACAGATTAGTTAATTGTAAGACAAAGAGGGCTTCTACCTTCCTTAATCTTGCCTCTGCCTCCCAGCTGCTTTTTACAAGCAAGCAGACTTAAAACTGAGCATCAAAGAATAGTTGCAAGCCCCTGCCCCAGTGCACTGTGGCAAAGGGTGAGTAGGTAAAGTTTTTAACTATCCTTCAGTTGTCTCACTGGTCTTAGAGAAGCTAGCAAATTGATGTGACTTGATACATTCCAAAATTTCAGAGCGCCATTTCGGAGAGGACAGCAACACAGGTTAAAGCTAAAGGCAAAAGCAGGGCAATTGCCCTGCTCCATGGGGGAATATTAATGCTTCCATGGGAGTCTACTGGAGGAGTGATTGGTGGCCACTCATAGGAAAGGGAAGCTTTTAGTGTCCTGTATGATAATCAGGCTCCTGAATAATTAACCAGTGACTCTGACAAATACACTCCTTCTGTTTCTTGAAATGTGTTATTTCTAACACCAAACACAGCTAGCTGCCGGTTTGCTTACAGATGTAGCACTACAGCTACATGTTTACAATATAAGTAACTATCTGAATACCTTCCTGGGCATCATACCTCCTGTTATCTGTGTCACCACTTGTCTGCAGAGTTTGAATAACATGAAGGAAAAACCCCCAAACGCAGTAGTAATTTTTTCAAGCATATTACATCTAGGCACTCACAGATTCGAGTCCCACAGAGAGCCAGAGACATGCCCCCTGTCTTTTGACCAGGTAGCTCAGAGTACTCTGATGGTTCTTTGTTACCCAGTAGCTTCTTCCTGTCAACCTGGATGGTCTCAGCCAGAATACATCAGTGCACACCTCTTGCTTGAGCCTCCAGAGTATAAACTAGCAGATGGTGTTCGCTAAGGAATGAGGGGACATTAACTGCATCAAAATTGCTCATCAGGAGATGCTGTTGCATGAAAATGTTTTTGAATAGCTCAAGCATGGAAATTCCATTCATAAAAGCATTATTTCTTTGTGCCCCAGAAATAGGTTGGAAATAAATTAATATGATTAGACTAGATGTAAGTTGTTTTAGAGAGGAGTAAATTAAATTAAAGAAGGTGCTGACGGAGATGGGTTGATTCTATGTGCAGAATGCTTATTAGGACTATAAACAAGGTCAGTTATTTTCAAGAATGGATTGAGTCACTGGCAATTTTTAATAGTCTAGATTAACAAAAATGCCTATTTCATGTGTTTGGAGAGCTCTAATGCTTGTGTATTTCTCCGGCTTTTCAGTGAAGGATGATTGTGTCTCAATAAAATTTCCCTGCAGCTTCCACCATAATTACATTTTCTCAAGCATAAGTGACTTTTACTTTGCTGTTTCAGAGTCTAAGTATCTAATGTTCATACGTTGCATCTTTCACTCTGTATCCCAAGAATTCCCACACACAGTAGTGTAAAGCTAAAACATCCTTGCCTCGCAGAAAATGATACATGGGAACACTTAGACCTTGTAAAGTAGTTTGGATGTGATCAAGCATAAGTGAGTTTTTTGTAGCTGGTTCTGCAGTTTCACATAAAGGCATCTGCAGCTATGGTGCTGATGGCTGCTTTGAACAACATGAGTCCTGTTTCAGCAAACGTCAACCTCCTGTCTGTGGGACCGATCATCTGTAAATGTCCAGCTCGCTCTCTATTGCATGGATGAGTTCCTTTCCTTCTAGATCCCGTGCTGAGAACATGGGATCATATCTGTAATTTCTAATAAAGTACCTTACTTCAGGTTGTTTCCCAGCTTGTAAACAGCCTTTGTCTGTGACCTTGCAGTCACGCCGCCGCCTTGTGAGCTGCAGTTCCTGGTGGAGCACAATCGCCCAGTGTTACAGCTGGGCTGGCACCAAAATGCCAGTTCTTGCACAGAACTGCATTATTCTGCTGATCTTACGTGCTTAAAAACTTAACAGTGGTGGTTCTTTCCAAGCTGATTTCTAAAGGCATGGGCCTTTCAGGTGTTCTTGGACAACTCTGGCTGACTTCAGGGACTTGGCTCATGTAGGAATTTTCCTGAAATTGGCTGCAAGCCCTAAATGTGACTGGGAAGGTTAATCTGAAGAGCGCTATGGTTCGGTCTTGTTTCCAGAGGAAAACTTGTTTGTAAATTTTGATTTTTACCAAGGCAAATGTTCTTTCATTTATTCATGAGCTGGTTTGAAATGTGCTTTAATAGAAAAGTATGTAGGATGTCACCTCTCCTCTTCCAGCAGGCATACTTTACTATGAACTAGCAACTTCAAATAATTGCAGAACATTCTAAGAATAAACATTTTCCAGGAAACTTAGGAACTGAAGAACATGCTATTGGATCTTTTCTTCCGAATACTTCTTGTAGTAGATCACAGTTTTATGTGACCTTCTCTTAACTTCAGGGTTTTTTGGAAAAAGCAGTTTTATTAGAAACATGCCCCAGACATTAAGAGTGAGGGCAAACTGAAGAATTTGCACAAGGCATTTCCAATGGAAAATCCAAATGGAAAATGACCTTGTGGTGATTTTATTTTTTAACAGAATCTAAAACCCAAGCAAAAGTGTATTTCTTTCTAAGCAGTGGCTGAACTTTTTTGAGGATGTCAATCCAGAAAGATTGGCAAAGCTGTGATCTGAAAACAGAACTATTGTGTCATGAACTATTGCCTTATTTGAGCAGCCTTTAATTGTAGGAGTTGCATGTAACTTTTGAAATAAAACTATTGGTTGGGGAGAAACCAACATCCAAGGTGGTCCTCTTCCTTAGAAGAGTAGACATTATTTTACATTGTTGAAAGCGCCATCAGGTTTTTCCACATGGATTTTCTGCATTGGGGATATGGAGGGGTGTCTCTTTCTGTAAGATATTTTTGAATGAGAAGTGATGAGAACTACCAAAAATGAAGGGGGGAGAGGGGTGGCAAGGAATGAAGCTTAATGTATGCAGAAAGGGCCATTTCCTTTAAGCTTACCAGGACATGGGACCTTTATGACTTAAGACCCACAAATTTGGTGGGCAGCTGGTTTTGCTATAGACATGTTAATGCCTGACTTCTCAAACATTCAGTTTTCTGCAAGCAGCATGGTTCTAGTGCTTTTGAAATTCCGAATGTTCAGAAGCATTGCTTCCACTCATGTTTTCAATAAAAATGTTGTGTTTTCTGTTGTATTTTAAGCTCTGGAGCACTGTTGTTTCCCTCCAGATGGATTGACAGAGCAACAAGAGGAACAAGAGAGGAACCCTGGCCTTTGGGGGTAGGAGTGGCTCTAAAAATAGAGATTTCTTTTTAAGGTCATCTTCAAGAAGGATGGAAGATGTTGATGCAGTTAGCTGATCCTTTGCTCATGGTCTCATATTCGTGCTTCTGAACAAACACCAGGAGACGGAGCGTCTTCCTGGCACAGCAGTGTCAGGGTTATGAAGAGGTGAGCCTCAGCAGACCTGTTGGTCCTCCTTTGTACCTTAAGAGCAGACAGTGAAGACAGGACACATGGAATAGATCTTGTGTGCAGTCTGGAGAGCTGGTGAAACCCATTCGTGTGCAGTCCAGTGCTAAGCCTGCTTCTGCAAGAAGAGAGCCCTAAGGAGATACTTTTCAGGTCAGAGTAAAACTAGGAGGGACTTGAACGTCTTGGCTGTAAGCATCTAGATGCAGGAGTGTGATAGCTGTTCCCCTGATGTTATGGTAGAGGGAGATGAAAATCTAGTCGTTTTCTGTAAATTCAGCGATGTTGAGAAATACTAGAGTTTATTAATTCCCTGTGCAGTTCAGTCAAAGTAATTTAGTAATTTTCAAGAGAAAGGCCTTCCAATGGCATTAGAAGTAATTTCACAGCTTAAATGAATTCAGTCACGCCTCCGTAGTAAAGAGTGCATTACCCTTTTAATTACCATCTGTGAAAAATGCATTCAGCTGCATTCGAATTCAAGACACGATGGTTAGACTGGGCTGTGCATAGTTGAAAGTGACTGATCTCATTTTTGAGAAGGTATTTCCTGATAAATGCATATGTTTATCAATTAGAGTTTCAGAAGGGAAATGGTTACTCATTTACTGAATTTAAAGGACAGGCTTTTATCGCCTAAATTTTAGTAACTGCTCTGAATATGCAGCAACTGCTTTTTAGAATGGTAGCATGGATTAAGGGCAGATATGACCCTTTGAGAGGAAAAGTCTGTCACCTCTTAAAAAATCACCCTTTATCTTAAATGTAAATATGAAATTCCCTGATACCCTTTGAGATACATATTATTTAGGAAAAAATTTGTGACATTTCTTCAGATTTCCTCAGATTTTCGGTGATTAACACCTAGATTACCTGTAAAGACAGGTTAACCTGTCCACACACACTTCCATTTCCCTTTGAAGTTTCCAGCTCTGTCTGTTGGTAATGGCTGCTTGGTCTCTTAATTTTCTTCACAGAGTAGAGAAACTGCAGCAGTTTTTAATCACTTTTAGGCATTTCTGAGTTTGAAACAATCAGCTTGGACAGACTGCATTTGAGACAGAAGCAAATTTGGTGCCCTGAAGCCATTCAGTGTTACAAACTTGTTTAATAGGTTTAAAATAAACAGACTTTATTTTTAAGTATGAGTTGTCATGCGAAGATCAAAATTCTTTGCCAGCTGTGGGCAGAGACAAATGGGCCTAACAGGGACAGAGGTCTCTTAAGATACATAACTCTTTAAAGGGACAGCATTGTGGACCATATGCTTTATTTAAAAATTAGACTTCACAGAAACAACCAATTTTATTTGATCTTGGTTGTTAACTGTTTTTATCAAATGGAGTTTATCATGTGCCTTTACAGGTCCAGCTAAACTGCATTTCAGAAGACTATTAAGAACCAACCTAACTAGATGAGAACATAAAAAATTCAGAAATAAGCTGAAATACAACTGTCTTGCAGAGAGAGGATCATGGAGTCTGGCTTTTGTTTGACATAGTGCTGCAAAGAGTGAGTGCTGTATAAAAGAAACCCAAAACACCACAACGAAATACAGACTTGATGGAGGATAGTCCCTCAGTTTTCTTAACTTTTCAGGAAAGTTGGAATTGGTGATGTGGAGCACTGTATCCTCACCTTTTGAGTAAGAAAGTGACTGGGGACAAAAATTGTCATGAGTCTCATTGTTACATTTACATACATGAATATACACACACCCCAACTGTGGTATATAAAGAGAGGAGAAATTCCATTCATTAAGACTCTTTCACAATTTTTTTTTTCAAGACTGTTAACGAGCCAAGGAGGTTCAGAAAGCTTTGGAACAAACAGTGTGATGGGAGCACTTGAGTGTTCAACAGTTATTTACTCTCATATTGTTTCAATTAGGATTGCAACAGGAAGGAAATTTCCATGGGAGATTGCCTCACGTACCCATCAGAATACCAGTCTATTTTAGCTGTTCAGTGCAAGCTTTATATAGCTCTAACACGAGTTCAGCAAAATTGCTCTGTTTTGCACAAATAAGCTGCACAAATTGCACTGTTCTAGTTCTCAGATCAAAGGTAGGTGACAGATTTGTCTTTACAAAGTGAAATCCATTGGGATTGTTTCTTGATGTCAGAAAATAAACTAGGTCCTTCGTTGGTACTTGTAGTATGAGAGAGACCAGGAATGGTTTCCAGCTCGTGATTCTGCTTTACTCTGTCCGTGACATGAGGTCCAGGTTAACACTGCCTCCTACATACTTTTTATCCTTGGGCAGAGAGCCCCCAGAGCAGGAGGAGAGCTGTGCTGCACCCCAGAAGTCTCCTCAGACTGAAGAGCAAGCCTACCTCATTGACCAGAGGTCATCATGGAATGGCTTCGTGTCTGTCATATCAAGGTCATTTGGCATGTGTTACAGAAGAGGGTCAGAATCTGCCTCTGGAAACCAGGCATACCAAAAAAATCCCTCTTCCTCAGAAACTGGAATTGCTTTCTTACCAGAACATTTCATTTCTGCTGCTTTCTGCCTTTATAAAGCAGATGTTTGGCAGCTGACTGCTTGCTGGTTCCCGGTGTGGAAAGATCTAAGCTACATCCTAGATCTGTTGATTAGTTGGAGCTGAGGCTAGTCCCTAAAGCACTGATCCTGTCCTCTGAGCAGTGAATCAGAATATGAGAATTCCTGACATCCAGGCCATCACTGAGATGATACAATTGATTTAAAAAAAAAAAAAAAGAAGTTACATATATTCTTCACTTTACAGTGGCTCAAGGTCAACCATGTAGAACCTTCTGGTTTAGGGTTCCTAATCTACACACAGTCCTTTAAGCCTTTATTGGAAACACCAAAATACTTCCATGGAACATAACCTTCAGGCACCACGGACAAGTATTGTGTTATGCAAGAGCTATTTTTAATGTATTAAAGATTAACATGGATGTATAAAGTTAATCAGGAATAAACATCCTGTGCTGATAAGGTAAAAATCATTCTCCATTTGTTAATACTCCTATTTTTAAGAGATCCCAAATTAGAGCTAAAGCTTGTTTTTTTATAGCCAGACATTGGTCCATGGAGTGGTCGGTCAGGACTGTAACTTTTCTTAAAGAAATACATTGTTTCCAGTGACTGACATTTTTTTCTTTGACTTTTCATCTTTATTATTAAATAAAAAATCTGTCCCTTCACTTTTCCACTGTTGCACATTTAAATAGAGGTAGAAAAGAATCTAAAATCTAAGGAAGCAATCACTATAATAAATGTTCTTTGACATCTAGCATGTGTGTAGGCTGAGAAACAAAGTTATTATTCATTTTGGAATGTTAATTTGCATTTTGTGGTTCCCAATCTAAATTTGACAAGAAAAATACTGTAACAGTACCCAAACCAATAAGGAAATGATGAGCAGTAGGAGTTCCAGTGATGCATTCTGAAGGGTTTTCTTTAAGCATGGCTTGAAAACAGAGTCATAAGGTTTCCAAATACTTTTCAGTAATTTTGCAAGTGTTAAAGCTCAGGCATTTCACACGGTTTGTCACCAAAACAAAAAGCTCCCATGTAATTGGGGAAAGCGTGGTGCAATGCTGCATGGTTCTGCTGAACCTTTTTTTGCCTGCGTCTCTCATCAATCAGAAACCAGGGTTATGCTTATTTCTGGAGTTTGCTTAAGCTCTCAGCAATTATGCTTTATGATTAGCTACTACAAGTTCTCTTGTAGTCCAAATAAGCTTTTAACTCTCAGAAGCGGAATAGGAGATTGTAATTTGTACTCAAGAGGTTTCTTGGCAGAGGTTAAATGTAACCCTGCTCCTTGGCATACATTAGAGAGGCTGTAGCATTGTCCCAGAGTGGTAGGACTCACATTCTCTCAGATGCAGCCTCCCTTTAATGCCAGAAAGTTTTTATTGCCTCTGCAATTTTTTCATCCTTCTGGACACACATTCTGGCTACTTCCAGGGCCACCTTTTCCCTCCCCATTTAGATGTAAAATAACACAACAAAAACTAGTTTGCAGAAGCAAATGAGAGTGTTAGGTACTTGGAAGCTGTGGCCTTGAGGATGTTTTCCTTGTCCTGCCCTGGCAGGAGAAGAGGAAACCACAGCAAGCATGTGTTACCTTGCTTCCTACTCCTACCTATATTTAAACCTTTTCCTGTCACAAGCCATATGCTGCTTCTCCTTTGGAGGACTGTGAAGTATTGGTAAGGATATTAGGAGAAAAATGGCTTTAGAAAGGCACTACATCACCTGGAGGAGGAGGTTGCAAATGTTGGATCATCGGAATTCCCTTCAGGCTCTCTTCCAGTGCAAAGGCAGTCTGTAAAGCTGTCCTGGTTCAGTTTCTAGTATTTCTAGCAGTCAGCAGGCTGTTAGCCAGGGCGTTTGTGTATAGTTTAAGCTGTCACATTTTAATTGAACGGAAAGGATGTCAGTTATTTAAAGCTTCCTCCAAAGGTTTTCACAAATTAAATCTGCTATAACAATGATGTTAATTGCACCAATAAAACACTTGCATCTCAGCAAAAGCCTTAGCTAGCTCTCTTGGATATATTTCTTGAACTGTTTGTTTCAGCTGCTTAACTTTAATTTCATTTGTTCAAGGGCTGTCAGAAAGGTTACCAAACTGGCTGAAGATGTCACATCAGCTAGATACATTGGAAGGCAGCTTAAATTTTTAAACCCTAAATCCTGTAAAATGTAGATGAACAGGGAAGATGTTTCTGCTACGGTCATTCAAATGAAGTTATTTATATTTCATCTACTTCTATATTTAATTGTGTTGCAATTTGAGTTCCAGTAGCTTAGAAATAAAGGAATAAAAATATGATGCTTTGAAGTAGTAACATTGTGTGTTCTTTCCTGAAAAAAGTTAGTTTGTTAGATAAAATACGTCATAAGTGACAGGAAGGATTAATTTTGACAGTAAGCTTTGAAGTGATGTGGTTGGAAAAAAAGTTTAGCAGATGTGGATATTTGCTGAAGAATCTGGATTTGCAGACTATTAAATGTGGTATGAATTACAGATAAAGGCTACTTGAAAGTAGCCTTACTTTCAAGTGGCTTCTCCACCTTCTATGCCTGCAACTGTGTTCTTAGACTCCATATTCTGAGAAGTTTTTCTCCTCCTAAATTAAAAAGTGCTGAAGAGTAACTCTCAGTTTTGTTAGCTAATTGTTCCTTAATGTTCAGTAGCATAACTGTGTAACAGCAATCTACAAAAGCATGCATTTTGCTAGTTACCATTAGAAAAAAACAGCCAAGAAAACATTTCTTTAAGAAAGGAAGAAAACGGTAAGTTTTTATCATTGCTGTTACAATGCTTTTTTTAAAAATATGTCTGTTATAATACTTTTATTTTAAAATAAACCTGAATATTTCTTAGGGGGATGGAAGCAGGTCTTGCAGACGAGCTGGGCAAACAGCACCAGGAACTGCTAGAAGCCACCTGGGAACAGCTAAAGGGAAAAGAGTTCCAGGGCTGTTCATATCTAAGTTTGGATATCCATTGGTCAAGTTGCTGTGGCTTTCCACAAAAAAGCTACAGACAAAGAGAAATCCAGACCTCTAATTACAAGAGATGCTGTCATTCCCTGACTTTTTTTTTTTTTTAAACTGCTAAATGGTTAAGCATCTTCCATCCAAGCACGTTGTTCTGAATGGGTCATCATCTTACAACAGGTCTGTAGTCTTACCTTTTTTTTTGTTGTAGCTGCAGTAGTGCTTTATTTCACTGCAAGCTGAAAAGTTTGTGTCAGACAGGTCTTGACAAGCAGGTGCAAAAAAAAAAAAGTCAATGTAATTTAAATTAACTAAGGGCTTCTACTCACGTTGCTGAGTATTTGAAAAGGCTGATTAGCATTTACTTTAGATAATGGAAACTTTGGCTAGGTTTTTCCGTGGGAGCCAGTGACTGACAAAATCAACACTTTAATCAGCCGCTGTGTTCCTCATGCACAGTCAAAGCTCCTGCGTGTTTTGTCATTAACCAGGAATGTTTACATGTTTCTAACTGAACTGTTAGTTCAGAGCAGGTGTCCCATGGACCTGTTCTGCCTCCCAGCAAGGTTATCTGCATTCAGCTTGTAGGGTCTGCCCTCTGGTATTCTGATGAAACTCCAGACTCCTGATAAAACTCCAGACAAAATTTGCGGCTGTAGGAGAACGTAGTGTGAATGAAGACAAAAGTTTACTGTTGCATTTTATTTGTCAGCAAAAAAAATACATCTTCCCCTCAAAACAACAAACCAATAGTACTTGATTTTTTAATTTTAAGCTTCGTTACCAGAACTACCAATGGAACTAAAAACTGGTTGGATTGTGAAAAGCAGGTTGTTACTGGAGTACCAGAAAGTAAACTGTCTCTGCTATTTTTTGAAGCTACGAAAAAGCGCCTGTCCTAAAATACATGGAGGTGATTTGTGTGGGCTGCATTGGAGCATTGGAGCTCCTGTTTTCCCATGCAAAATCTGTACTCTAGTCAGTTTTACTATTCCTTGTTTTCATCTACTTGCCTTTCTTTTTCTACGTATGCTGTTATGAGAGTTCCATGGTGCTGCCTTGAGAGTAAAACCGTTTAGGATGATGATGACAGATTTGGCTCTTCAGAACAGGTTGCCATGTGATTTGTACTTAAAATGTCATCTGGAATAGTCCCTTTGGAGAGAAATTCTAAAATGGTTTAGCCTTCAATAGGAGACTCTGATTTGACTCAGCTACATTGTTGGAACATCCATTTTTTTGGGGGTGGACTTTGTCCTGCATGAAAGCTTGAATGGAGATGAGGAAAAAACAAAGGAAGAGTGCAAAAATCATAGCATAATGATCTGTATAGATTTACAAGTTGCTTAAATACAGATATCTGTATTATACATAGATATATAGTGTTTTTGTGTCTGATAGAGCTGAGAGAGACATCAGTGCTGTAGAACTGGTGCTTCAAAGATCTATGAAAGTGAGTGAGATAAAGGAAAGGAGGCTTGCTTTGGGCAATGGGTCCTATTCCCCAAACATCTGGGGGCCTAAGGTGGAGTCTAATTATGTCATTCAGTTGTGGGAGAAGAAAGCTGAAGCTGGGAAAAAAAATTCACTGTATTACATTGACAGAGGGTTTAGTGCACCAAGTTATGCATCAGGCTGTTATCTTCTTCTATCCAAAAAGCCTTCACCTGATAACTTTATGTTATAGCTGGGATTTCATATTGAGAGGTAGTGGGAGATAACAGTGAAAATCCTGTGACTGTGCACTGTATTTCACAAAACACTACCATTTTGAAATGACACCTCCATCAGTGATACAAAGTGCATTTGTTTACCAAAACACCATATCTGTGTTCAGATTGGAGCAGGTGTTAGAACCCACTCCCATTAAATTCAGTGTGTTATGGTGAGGATCAGTCATTCTTGGAGGAGAGACTGCTGAAACAGTAAATGTTAAACATGTTGATACCAAGAAGCATATGAAGGCATCACTAGTTGTAACATTATTGGAGGATAATGACATCAATGAACAGCTTGTGCCTTGCAGGATGTTTAAAGTGTTTTAAGTACAGTTTTGAGTGGCAGATTTAATCTAATTAGCATGGAGCTGATAGCATTAACAGTTGCAGTCTCTCTTGCACAGCTGAACAGTTAGAGTCAGCGCTGCATTGCAGAGGGAGCTGTGCAAGCATGAATAAAGACATGATCTTGTCCTTGAAGAGCTTCCTATTTCAATTGGCGTATATCCCGATAAAGGTGTCTGCTCTGGGAAGTGGCTCTTGTCTCCAGCGCCAAACAGATGGGAATCTTGTGTTTGAACTTGCCCAGCTAGCTCTCTCCAGAGGATACTGGCTCTGTCCACACTGGCCAGCATCTTCTTGGGGTTTTATCTGGGTCTCTTGTGGTCACAGGGCCTCCAAGCATAGGAAGGCACTTTGCATGGTTCAGGGAACTACAAACATGAGGTGGGAGTTGGCAGTCTCAGGAGTGACACAATGGCAGGGTGCTGAAGTGATTGTATCACGACCTGGGAGTTGGCTGAATTGTGGAATCACCGAATATCCTGAGTTGGAAGGGACCCACAAGGCTCATCAGTTCCACTCCTAGCCCTACACACAATCACACCATGTGCCTGAGAGCATTTTTCCAACGCTTCTTGAGCTCTTGTCAGGCTTGGTGCTGTGACCACGTCCCTGGGGAGCCTCTTCCAGTGCCTAACCACCAGCTGGGTTAAGAAGCTTTTCCTTACACGAATAGTAGTAGGGGATGCTGAGGGTGGAAAGCAGCACTTGCGTGTAAATGTTGGCAATATAAGGGGAGAAAGGGTCAGATCTGATGCAGTCTCACTGTTTTTCTGTACTGCCCTGCAAGCAGGTGCTGCTAGGCTTAATCCTTAATGTTTGAGCAAGCCAACAGGGTACTTGGGAGTGAGTTTGTGTGCACAGTGCAGGTGAGCAGGGATGACACTTTGGACTGAAATTCAAAGCAAGTGGCAGGCTGAAAGGAGCCAAACAGCATTTTCATAGGATTTTATTTTGAGGACCTTAAGAGCATCAGTGAAAATACTTGGCCAGCAGCTTATCCATGGTGAACAAGGGAAAGCTGCTGAATGACTTGATAAAGTGCTGAGGATCTGGGTTTTTTAAAGGAAAGCAGGTGTGAGGAGACCTTTTTTGACTGACTGCTGCATTTCTCAAGAGGAGCTTACAGGCAGCTGTAGCCACTCAGACTGGTAGTCTGAGAAGCAAATGACTGAAGTGATCCTGGAAAAGCCTCTGGGTGTGTAAGGAGAGTTAGTTGTTGGGAAGCTGGTCACATCTAACAGCGACTGTGTCTACTTACCTTTGTAAATGAAGTAGTCTTAACTGATGAAGAGGCACTTTCTCTAGGAAGAGGGAGCTCCTGCAGAGAGCAAATGGGTGATGTTGGACCATCTTCTTCATTCTGATGAATGTGGCAGTTTTGGCATCTGATTTTACAGCTCATTTCCTTTCCATTTATGCATGAAGTAGGTAATTAAAAAATGGCTCTTTTTATTGGCACAAAATAGAATGTTTGTGAATCATTGTTTATCTTCAGCAGAATGCATGTTTAAGTAAATGAATTAGCTATTCCTAAAGAAAATATATCTGTGCATTTATAAGTTTATAACTTATTTCCAGTATTATGCAGGAATATGAAAAAAGTGTTGTAAATTCCTTGGATTGTTATTTGTGTCAAATAAGGAGTTTGCCAATGCTTCTCTTAATGAATGATTGAATGCTTATGTGACGCTTGGATTTCACTGCCTTTGTATTTAATAAATAATTAAACCTAGACTCCAAACTGCAGAATCAGGAGTATTTCCCTAATGTTTCCACAAATTGCCTGCAGATTAAAAGTGTCATGATGAAAAAACCCCATGGTAATCTTTTCTGCCAGGGTTTGTAAACTTTTGCGTGTCACTAATGAAATCACTTTCCATGCCAGACCAAAAAGAAATGTCAAACTATAGAGTTCCAGCCTATACTTGGGTACGATTGTGGATTATGGCACTTGGTTGCTGACAGAGCTGATGTTCTCTTGCGCTGTATGGTTGCTGAGTGAGTATGTAGTAAAGCTTTATTTTTTTTTCTAATACTAGTATCTGACTTTAAAAAAGGTCATTGTCCAACAGCAGCAAACACAGCCATGTACTGTGGTTCTGCCAGGCACTTGTATTCTGGGTTCGCTGATGCGTGTTTCTCATAGCTTGCAGGAAGAAATGCATGCATCACTAATTGTGAAGTTACACCAAATGCTGATTTAAGGTCTTTAGAAGTAGTAGTTGTAGAATCTAAGTGCTACTTTAAATGTTTTTAAAGTATTTTCTTCTGTGCTGTCTTGATACGATGATTTCTCTGGCTTACTAAGGCAGGTAGGTAAGTAAGGCTCAAATGTTCTACAGGAATAACAGAATAACAAGGTCAGGTATTGAAACCAAGCTGTAGCTAAAGAATCTGTTGTGCAAGTGATGTTGTAAATTGTGCTTAGGTATGAGCTACAGACATGGATTAAGAAAATGGAGTAATAATAGGAATGGGGGAGAGAACTAGATAGGACATGCATTATTTCTTACAACATATATGGGGTTTTTTGTCTCCTTTGCTTTGTTACAGTTAGAAATTACATGTTTTGCCCCTGCTGTTTATTCCTCCACTTGACTGCACTCAGTAGCAAAGGTGGTTCATGCTGCTTTGGTGTTTAAGAGTGCACATAACATTAGCACAAACACAGACTTCCTGGATACATGCTACTGCTATCCATAATCTGGTACACCACAACTGCAGCCACCAGCTTCCTAAGGAGTGTATATTCTAACCTAAGGTCATTGTTTCATTGACCTATTTATATGATGAACTCTTTTCACTCTTCCAGCAGTTTCTGTTTAAAGAAATGTAAATAGAAGTATTCCATTCATAAGCTTAGTGTTTAAGAGGTCCGGCAGTGAAAATCATGGTAAGATGCTTCTACTACACACATTAGAACAATGCTAGAGGAGATAAGAGGGACAGAAGGATTGTTGTTGCAGGAAGAGTTGAAATAGTCTGAGGAGAAAAAATAATCTGCATCAGTGTGTCTTTGCATACTTCTGTGTCATTTCTGTGGTCTTGGAGCTCTGTTATAAAACTTTTTAAAAAACCCACAAGTCTTATTCCTTCCTTGTAACCCCGTATTAATTCATTGTGTTTTTCCACTGACTTGTGAGGATTGTATCTCCATTAAGGTGGGAGATTACTATTTTAAAAAAAGTTTTGTGTCCATTCCTTTGTAGTTTTTTGAGTTCCTTAAACAGTGTGCTTATGGAATGGGTGCCAAGCTTCCACCTGTTCACTATTTTTAAACCTGAGCACTAAAACCCAGTGAAATTGTGTGCAGTTATGTACAAACAAGTAATTTAGATCTAACTTGGCTACTGTAATGCTTACATTTTACAGAATGGTAAAAATGGAAGGGTTTTGGCCCCAAATTAAGTTGTTTCATTTATCAAAAATCATAAGACCTTAGTTGGAAGATATTCTGCACTTGTGCACCTCGCTCTGTATCCACTTTTTTAGAAGCTGTGCGTGTTTAGTAGTTCACTCCTCAAGTGCTCGCATTTATCATAAATGCAATAAACACTCACAAAGCAGTATATCACTTATGTAGAAAAGCATCAGTTCTTTCCTGCTTCCCCCACCCTTTCCCACCTATCTATCCATGGCCAGAGCTGAGTGTGTGAGGCCTGGCCTCACAAGACACTTCTCATGCTGGATGAAAGAGGCTCCCTAAGCGGCTGCTCACAGGGGTGAGCCGTGGCCGCTTGTGTGCTTCTGTAGCTGCTTTCAAAGAGGGAAGCTTTGAAGTGCTTCAAAGAACCCAGCAGTCTCTGTACCTTTTGATTAAAAGGATGTTCAGTACAAATAGGAGAATATACTGAAATATTAAGATAAGCAAATTTTGTGGTCATGAACAATAATTCCTAGGGGAGAGCTGATGGTGACCAAAGTGTACCGAAGCAAAACCGTACTTTCACCCAGCTCATAAGGGCTGAATAAACAAACAAACAACCTTGATTAAAAAGAAAGTGGACTGAAACACAGTAGGGACTGTTGTTACTGCCCTGTACTAGAAGACAAGTTATGGGTAAAGCTAAAGTCTTCACACTACTGAATTTTTCTAAATGTCAGATCAAATGTGTCAGGGTTTAGTTTTATATCTTCTACTGCCAATACTAAACAAATAATGGGACTAGCTATATATTTTTAAGTGGGTAACCCTCCTAAAAATGTTTTTACTTATGTTGAGTTTTTTTTTTTTTTCGTCTAGAAAAATGAGGTTAGGGTTTTGGCAGAGGAGAGTTGTCTGTAATAGTACTTAGTTCATCTCATGCCAAACACCAACACTTGATATCAATAATCGTCGACTCAAATATTGCTCTTGGGTACATTAATCATTCCCATTGTTCCATAACACAGCGGGAAAAACAGTCTTTAACAATTGCTACTGGGGAAAATTACACAGTGGGAGCTGAAGCAGTTCTTGCAGTTGTGTAACAAAACTCCAGAATGTTGGCAACACTCTGGACCTGGAAGGGGATTCTTGTTGGTGAATGCTAGCAGTGGTTTCAGACTGATGTGCACCGTCTTTTTCTCCCTTTGTGGTATTCAGTTACACTGCACATGCAGAAATGTAATTCTTAAAGGATGTGTTTTTTCTGCTTCTGCCCCGAGGAGGGTAGCTTGTAGGGAATATATGACTGGCAAATTGTGACAGTATGAATTTGAATTTCCTTACTGAATGACTATCAGTGTACATTTGATGGGTGATACATTTGTACTGTGTAGTCAGATCAAGCTTTTTTAGCATTCAGTGGTGCTAGCCTGTGCTTTGGAGCATGTACATTTTAACAGAAAAGAAAGTACAGGTTCTTTCCCTCCGGTTTCTTTCTAGTGCGAGTAACTAACTACAATCCAGAATATTCTCTTTCCTCCTGTACCTCTCTTCACATTGTTTTTACCACAAACCTTGCTTAGAAAGAGTAACATCACTTTGTAAGACAAATGGTTTTAATTAAACTTCAGGTGAAAATCCTTCTGACTTCAAAGGATGAAGATCATTTGAGAAACAAAGATATTTCTGAGGAAGGCACAAGATGATGTCTCCCCTGCTCCCAGTTAAAGGAATCTATTTCTTTACATTTATAGGAGATAATTTGAAACTCTTTGAGGCTTAGGTACACTGTTTCCTTGATGCTTTATGAAGTGGAGGAGCATGAGGCTTTCATATCTTGTTAATTGGTTCAGTGTGCCTTTGAGTACATTTCCACTAAACCCAAGCTCTCATTCATTGGCTATGGCACTGGTATGGAAAGTCTTCAGACCAACCCTGGGACTGTGAGAAGTGCAGGTCCGAGCACAAGATGTGTTCCAGCTGTTGTTAAGACCTGTCTGCTTTGCAGCAGAGGTGCAGGGAAAAGAGCTCAAGTGCTGACAGCTCCACAGTAGCTCTGCCATAGCTGTGTTTTACTTGGAGTGGTAACACAGCAGGTGTACAGCACTTCCCTCCCACCTCTGCCGGGTGTCAGCACAGCCAGCGTGGGAGATGCTGTGCAGAGAGCAGGTGAGCATCTGGAGCTCTGCTTGGGTAGGGTGATGTGGTCACTCATTAGCTGCAAAGGTGGCATTTGCCTGATTACTGTGTGTTGTTAGGTGTACACTTGGACTTCTGACTGGTCATTGAGACACTTAGCATTTCTCAGTCTCCCTTCCATTAAGATTTTGATTCTCTATGGTAGTACAGTTGGATTCAAAGGGACTGGAGTTGGGGTTAGAGAGGGATTTCTTTATTAGGAATTGATCCATAGTAGGACTTACCACCCAATACATGCATAAGATTTCTAATGTGATCTCTTGAGTGTTTTAAACATTTATTTCAAGTTAGTAATTCATTCCTCTAGAGTGTTTGCATGCTTCCTTTCAGTTAGTGGTTTCAAAGGATTTTAAAAATATCCACTGGCTGGTGACATACTGCTCTGCCTTTATGGTTCCAGATACTAGGATCTGGGTAAGTTGCTAGCCTGAGTCTTATGCCTGAGAATAAATATTACACCCACAAAAATAAGCTTGCCCTGTCTCAGGCCGTCTGAAAACAATTTTTGTTCATCTAGTTTGCATTCATCTAGTTTGCATTTTGTAGTGGGAACCACTGTGTTCAGTATTTTGTCTGCATGTCTACGGGGTCTACAGAAGGCCTCTTCTGTTTATGTTGATTGTTTCAGAGGGACTGCCAGACTGAATCACTGATGTAGCAATAGTATTTTGTAATGCTGCAAGATAGTTCCCTTGACTCTATGTCATTTTCAGGAGAAAAGTCTGGGTAAGGGTTTATGTGCTGTCAGGTAGTGTCTGCTTGCGTATCAGAAGTAACAATGGTCTTCTTCCATTAGAGCTTTAGTTTGGGAAAAAATCAGGACTTCTTCTGGAATATTTCATGGTGTGATAGTTGGCAGTTGTGACCAAAATAAAGGGATTTTCCATTGTAGGATGTATGGTTGACAGGGTATATTCCTAGTTTGTTTTATTGGTCCTTTTAAGTAGGAGCTGTAAAGAGCAACTTCTGCCCACTTAGAGTTGGAATGGGCTCTCACTAAAGAAGAGATCTCACTACTGTTTTCCCCAAAACACTGGGAAAATGCTGGCTGCTGCTCTTCTACTTTCTGTCACTATGAGCAAAATCCCTTACTATTTTTTTCAGGCTTCCTAGAAATGTCTTTTGACTCCTGCCACAGTTAATGAAAAGATATTATGTGAAAGATGCATATCTGTATAACTCCAACAGCATTCTTCATATTTAAAGCTGAAGTTCTTCACTCTTACCCAACTGTTTCTCCTTTGCAACTGTCTCTATAGCTGTAGTAATTTCTTGGATAATATTCTTTAGATCACAGCTGGGGCAGGAGAAAAAAAGAAGCAGGGAGAATCTAAGTTAGTACAGGTGGTGTTACACTTGATTAAATGCTTTGATAATGGCCCTTATGAGCCAAGAATCAACTGATGTAATGTAGCTTGGTTTTGTGGGATGTTAGCAATGCCTTGTTTCCCAGATGATGGCATTGGAAGGTGTTCAGGTTGCCCTCACAATGCCGTGCAACTTCCAGCAAACAGGTTGTTTCCTACAGTTTACTTTGTTGTCATCACTTGTAGATGACACTCTCTGGCCTCATTTGCATCATTTCACCCACAAACAATTTCCCAGTTGTCAGAAGTCAAATTGCCAAAGGTGATCTCTCCTGTATGATAACTGTAAGTCCTTCGTATGATTTGAACCTTGATACAGATTTGTTAATTTTTTTTTTCCTTCAGCAAACATAGATGAAAAATCAGCTTTCCTTGTTCTAGTCATTCAGACAAAATCGGTTGGAAGAGAGGTTACATGCAACTGGCAAGGGTTTATATTTCTCAGGACTCTTTGAGTCTCAGTATCTGAGCTTCTCTTTTCAGATCTGGTATGCTTTGCTTTGTCTGAAGTAATAAAAACCCAAAACAACCCGGAAAATTAAGTTTCTTTGTATGTCTTCCTCAAGCAGGGAAGTTGGCTTTGGAGTGCAAAGTTTTTTTGTATGTATAACTTCATCACTGCTATCAACCAAATTGTAAAGTTGTCTTTCTACAAAATCATAAGGTGGTAGAATGATAAAGGAGGATTTCTTTGTACAAATGACAACTTTCTAGACAGATTTGTTTTTTCTCCAACTTGCTAATTACTTCTATAGTAGACTCTACTGTTTTCTGAAAGTTCATGAACTTTTGTAGAAAACTGTCAGTGCAAGACACAGGTAAAGCCGGTCCATGAATTAGGGTCTGTCGTAAAGAGCCTTGGGCATACTCCTTAAATGTCTTTGTTTTTAATCAGTATTTTTGCCCAAAGTTAACCATTTGGACATAGCAGGACTACTTCCCGTACAGAAGGGAGTCTGTATCTCAGACTGCTTTTAAAATGTGTAGTTGCTTTCTGTGAGCAAAGGTCATCAAGAAAACATTGATTAATGTCTAAAACTTGAGCAAGGATTTTTTGGAAGCTAGAGAATCCCTGCTGTAAGGGAAGGGCCGGAAGGGCTTTCTGCAGCTTCCAGAGCTGTCAAAGTGTGTGTGATAAATTGTTCAGTAAGTGCACATGAGCTGATCCTGTAGCAACTCACTGGAGCTTTGGGATGGGACTCCCTGAGGATCCCAGGCTTGCTAGACACAAATCAGCATAAGCCTCCTTAGGATTTATCATGTTAACCATAAACTCTGCCCAGAAAGGATCCAGAGCTGGTAGCAGGGAGACTGCTCCCTCTGAAGTCAATGCCTCTTTTCAGGCTTATGGATTAAGAAGGGAACAAGCTCTTAGTGGCCATGTGAGGGTGTGGTGGAGGTGGTAGGGCAGAAAGTTGTTATTCTGACTAGAGTCTGGGTGTGTGACCTTCTTTTTGTTAGAGGGTACTTATTACCCGACACTGAAGTGGAAGCCTTTGAAATACATCTCTCAGATAATGCTGAATGTCATAGGACATGTCCTGCCTTCCTGGCTGTTGATGCTTTGGATGATAACAAGTAGTACCCCCCTGGTCAATAAACTCAAATGGCAGTTGCTCATTTAGCCAGGCTTGAGGGTTAAAGAGCCCTTTGGATAATAGTGGACTATAGGAAGAAGATATGATGGATTTTCTTATCTTTACTTTTTTTTTTTTTTTTTTAAATGCAATTATTGTCTTACCTGGAAAAGAAAGTTAAATTCTGGATAGGAGGCAAAATTGAAGTACATAAGTTCTCATAATTAGATAGTTGGATATTAGGAAATAACTCTGTTGCCTCAGTCCATTTTTTAAATGGTATCACTGAGGAATTTACGAAGGATTTGCTGTAAGAGGAATAAGTTTCTTAAGAGTAAGCATTAATTTTTGACTTTTACAAGGAAGTGAGAGAAAGGTAATAGGAAATAACTACAAAGAGAATGGTAAGTAAATGAAAGGTTTTAATCTGCTCAGTATAATTTGAAATACCAGATCGGGTTCAGTAAACTTGATTCTGATGTGGTTACTGCAAGACTTAACCCTGTCCTGAATGGAGCCAGGACAACTGGAAAGTGGAAGGCTGTGTTTATTTGTGTTTAGAAGTAACTCTTGCCAGTTTGGGATATTTGGACAGTAACCTTGGGGTTTGTGTATGGAGAGATGATAAAAATTGGAGCTGCTTGTAAGTGGATTCTCTCTCTATTGCTACTTCATGCTTTTGAGTTTATTCATAGGCACATTATAGTTGGCAATGGTCTACCAAATTCAGTCTGAGGAGTCTGGGGTGCCTGACCAGATGTCAGCGAGATGCAGGGCACTCTGCTGTCTAACTGTGTTTCTCCTGTGAGAATTCAGATTCTTCAGTCAAACTCATTTCAGGGGGGAAAAACAGAAGTCTGTTTGGAGATGGGACAGGGCAGGATGGGATTGAGCTACAGATGTAAGTTCCATCTCCTACGTGAGGTGACTGTTGTACCTCATTTACATGGAGTAGTAAAACTCCTCTCCATCTTTCATTAGCTGCCACTGAATTATTAATCTGGTCTGTTCACTCACAATAAATAGTCTTGCCTAAAGCATGAGAAAGTTGTGTTTTGATTGACAGTGACAGGAATACTGTATGCATGAATTGCTTCAGCTCAGTTTAGAAAAGACAATCAGCATAAGACTCAGACTAAATAGTTAAATATTACATAGCTACCTAGGATTTGAAGATTCCTGACTAGCCAAACACAATACTTCTACACTGGCGTTTTACGTGCTACTTAAGAGTCCATCTTTATGTTGAAAACAAGTATGCCAAAAAGTCAACTTTACTAGTTTTTAATATTGAATTTGATGGTAGCTTAGGTAGCTGTGGCATTATCTTACAGAATGGCAAAATCCTTGCTGTCTGTTCCAAGGTTGAAAAATTGCTTCTGTGCATGTAGGTTGTGTAACACTCCTTGAGTTCAAACACTTAATCATTTCAGTCCTTGAAAACACATAACAGATATTCCAGCTTGGCAGTATAATGCCCTTGAAAAATAGTTTGTGGAAGGGAGTGAGGGGATAGTTCCTATGCATTTGGAAAAGCTGAAGTCTTACCATCTAGAAGCTCTGGATGTGCCCTGTGAGACAAGCTGACGGAGGTGTGTAAGGCTCTCTGCTGTCCTGCTGGGGATACAGCTCTGTCTTGTTGCTCTTGTAAAGTTCAGCTGTTAAGTCAGCAGTTTGGCTTCAGAGGCAGTATCTAAGCCAGGGAAATGTTGTGCAATGTTTTCAGTGCTCTTAAATAGTGGGTGTACATGCTGCAAAGTGTAAATAGGAACAGGTTGAGCTTAAACACATGGAATTGGTGTAGCATTGGAGATAATGGATAATATAGTCTTAATGTGAAACATTTGGCTTAATACTCTGGAGAGCTGTGACTTCAACTGATGAAATGCTGCGATGTGTGTATGGCTAAGAGGGAGTAGGAAGGAGGGATTCAATTTGTGATCTTCATCATGCCTGAAATAGCTCTGTGTTAACGTTTATGTGAAACTGTAATACAGCTTCTCCTTCACAAATCCAGATTGCTGCAGAACAAACACTCCTGCCACTTCATGAGTTACAGACTTACTTGTTTTGATCCATTTCCTTCTGTTTAAAAGAGATAAGAAAGATATAATATGCTGGGTACCTCAGAAGATTCAGCTAGGCCTTCAGCATTTCCTGGAAAATGAACGTGAAATTGTCCAGTGAGGTGGAGCAGAAGTAAGAGGGCATGGAAAAACACACAAATAAAATGCACAATAAGAATTTCTTTTATATAAAGCAGTTTATCACGTTCTTCGTTTTAAACCGTCTTTCAGTTTTTCAGCTTGTTCTATGTCGTCGGGTAGTTGCTGGGCAAGAAACAGTGTGCTATGCCAGCTGTAGTGATGTTTACTGTGCCCACACTCGTGTGTGCATTGGCCAGCCGAGCAGAACAGATGCCCTCAGTACAAGCTTGTCAGTTCTGCTCTGTGTGGGTGTCTGTGCTTTACACAGCCACTTGGTCGTGTTCTCTTCTCCACACCCCAGTTGTCCTTCCCCAGCAAAGGTAACTCTAAAGGTAGACATAGCAGTCAAATTCGGTGGAAAACATGGACCTTAGGTGCTTGTGAGAATGGAGAAGACAAGAAGGAACTGATGATGTGATTTCAAAAGCCTTTTTTTTAGCTAGGAAATGAGGTGTACAAGGTTCCTGTAGATGGTCCTTGATGTTTCACAAGGGACTTGTGATTATTTCTTCCAGTCTCACGGCTGGACATGCAACTCTTTCATTGTGAGAACCCTGCCAGCACACTGTGAACCCTTACAAAGGCAGATCAGGCACCTCTAGATTATCTGTGGAGATCCCAATAAGGTCTTTCACTCTTATTTTCTAAATAGTAGGTGTTTCCTTCCAAACAGTCTTTCCTTTTGCTGTCTAGGAGCTGGGAAGCTCTGCTTTTCCCTGAGAGGTTCAAATACATGAAGCAAGGAATGAAGGTAGCTCATAGCAAAAGAAGGCCACTGAATGTACCTTTGCTCTGTCTGTGCGTGAGGATGTAATTTCTCAGTATTATCCTGCCATTCCTCATGATGCTGGGGATAAAATACGACTGTCTGTACATGAGCAACATTCTTATATCCCTGACTGTCCCCCAGTAAAGGACCTCTGTGACAGACTAGGCTCATCTAAGAACAGAACTAAGACAGGCAGTGTGGAATTCTAGTCTGAGTCCTGTTTCCAAACACTAGTTTTATGCAAAAATGAAAGAAAAAGCACGTTGTTATGGTCTGCTACATTGTATCTTAATTTTGATAGTTTCATTCTGTGAAACGATAAATGATAATGCTTTGTAAGTAGAAATCAGCCTTGCTTCCTGCACTGGAATTTAATATAAACTGAAGGGTTTATGAAAAACAAATCTCCCAAGTCCTGGTTGTTGCTACAAGCACTTGTTTGCTTGTAGGAATGGTTAAGCTGGCAATGCTTTCAGCAAAAGTTAAGACGTGCAGACGCAGCCTACCATGTTGCCCAGTTCCTGAATCCTCAAAACAAGCTTTTGAGAGCAACTAAATCCCTTCCCAGCTCTATTGAGTTGGACTGAAGAACCACAGGTAGACAAATAACTTCCTTCCTAAGAGATGAAATTTTAAGTAGCATGTATAAATGTCCTGTCTGTCATTCATGAGGCACCACAAATCAGATTATGCTCTTCATGCTACTTATGTGCTATGTAATGTAAATCAGCTTAACTAGTGAATGAAGTATCCGAAAACTCATTTTTTGAAGTATGAAAAAAAATAGAACTTGATGCCTAAAAATAAACTTGGATATAAATTGAGTATTACTTCAGTAAATCAGAGCTTTTAATTTTTTTAATGCAGTTCTCACCAAATTTTCGATAGTGCTTGGCAATGCATTGAAGTGTTTCCAGTCAGAATTCACTGTAAAACACCTGTATATCTTATCTGTCCAAGTTCACCTTCAACCTGTATTGTTGCCATGATTGCTTGGTGTGTAAAGACTCGGTGCTGTATTTAACAAAAAAAAAAAAAAAAAGAAATTGGCTGTTTCCTGTTGCTGAAATTTGAGGGGCTGGCATCTCCCAGTCTTCCATCAGATTCCTTGGATGTGTAGAAAAATGATGCTGGCAGCAGTGACTTCAGGAACACTTAACAGAGGTACTGAGTGGACACTGCTTGTTCACCTTGTGTGAGCTATTGTATTGTTTGCTAGAACCTGGCTGCTTTGGGAAGTGTCACCGTGCAGCTGAATGTAAAAATGACACAGGTGACATGGAGGGAAAGCTTTGTCTTCTGTCATCTTCTTCTTGGGGAAGATGGACTTCATTATTTAGTTCAATTTTTGGGGAGAGAGACTCTCCCTCCTCCCTGGGCAAATTTAACTTATTCATTATTGGCTACAAGACATAATAAAAACTCAATTTCTTTTTTCCTTTTTTTTCATAGATAAGCTGCTCTTGTTTAAACATTCTGATACAGAAAAAACTTTTACAAAAGTGGTACTTATTCTCATACAAAAATTTTCTTCTTTTTTTTTTTCTTTTTCTACTGCATAGCCTTTGCAATTACTTCATTGTAAACTTACTGTGTACATCAGATCAGATGAACCTTCGTAGGCATTTAAAACTGATCTTGCAGTGTGAGAGGTTTGAGGGGAAGACCTTCTGTCCTTTCACAGGGCCCTGCTGACTAGAGCTGGTTCATCAGTCTTTCTGGAGTCTTCTGGGCATGGCTGTGGAAGGAAAGAGATTAAAGCCTGCACTTCTACAATAATGGAGGAACAGTGCTGGTGCAGGGGACAGTTTACTGCCAGGGGTCTCAATTTTTCATCTAATTCTTGAGTGTCTCAGAAAAGCAAGTTCTTTTTTTCCCCCAAAGCAGTTATACTGTAGCAAATTCAATATTGTAACCTTATCCTTTTAGTGGTAAACTTGAGAGATCTGCCAAAGAAATGAAATTGCACTTGTAAATATAACAAATACTGTAGTAAATTATTTTCTTTGGGTTTTTTTTTCCCTCCAGAGGAAAATAAAGAATAATTTGTTAGCTTCTGCTTTTAAAATTAAAAGCATTTGCAGAGGGTCCTCACAGGGCCTAAGAATATGATGAAACATTACAAATAGGGTGAGCATTGCAGCCTCTTGGCTGCACTTCTGTTCCAAGAGCCAAGCACTCTGTGCATTGTTGCAAGGTTAATTTGGTGCACCTTTGTATGTAGGTGTTGCTTGGCCCCTTCCTTGATGACCTCAGGACCTCATTAAAAGGAAAAGTCTTGCAGTCTGTTTTCTGGCTATCTAGATGGGAAGCTCTTGGCTAAGACGCTCAGCCTAATGTGGCTGATGATGTTAGAAGGAAAAGGTTAAGATGACAAGATCTCAAGTTAGAATAAAAGTAAAGCAATGGCAGCCAGTGCTCTTGCAGGCTTGTGGGTGTGCAGGGGCTTCACTGTGCGGCTGCTGATTAAATCCAAGCTGAGTACATAAAGCCTGAAATCATCTGTTGCTGTGCTGCTTGTAATAGGGCTCAGGACACATGTTCACATCCCGGTGGAGAGGTCCAGCTACCTTAGCACAGGGTGTTCTATCAGGAAAGTGCAGTGTGTGTTTTGTTAGATAGCAGAGGGTGGTGTTCAGATAAGCGGCGAAGTGATATAAATGCAGCTTTGTTCTTAACATGTGTTGTAAAAAGCAGCTCCCCCTTCCCTACTCAGTCTATTAAATATTTTTTAATTATCTGGGAACTTAAAAGCTCTGAAGCTTCAGTTTAGTCAGTTTATGAGCAACACCTGCTGGGTAGAATCTCAGCTCAGTTCTTTGTAATCAAGGAAAGTCTGCTCATAAAGCCTGTGAAAGTGCTGGGTAAAGCTGGGATGGCAAAATGGAATGTTTTTTGTAAATGAGTGTTTGAAAGTACACTCTTACCTTCTGTGGATGTGAGCATCCAACCAAGCTTTATAGAAGTACAATGATGTCTGCAATCCTATTTGCATGCAGCTATCAGGATAAATCATAGATCCGTTAAAGTTGGAAAATGCCTCTAAGATCATCAAGTCCAACTAGAACCTAATACTGCCAGGTTCACCACGATTCTTGGTGTGATATCTTGAGAGGATACTGGGGAGGTGGTAGTGGGGAAGCTCTTCAGCATCTCAACTTTGAAATGAATCTCTTCCTTTCCAGCTGCACATACAAACCCTTCTGAGGACCAGCTGTTGGGGAGTGGGGGGGGTTTCCTCTTCCCGGAGGAGTTTCTTCTGTTAACTTGTCACCACTTGGGTAGTTCTTCTTGAAATTTGAGGCTTTACAGTTATGCTATGGGTTAAGAGACATTTAGGCTGTGCACTGTAGTTTTCATAAATGCTTGGGAGTTTCAGTGTTTGGTTGACATCAAGTGTGTGGTTTTAGCAGCTTAATCTTTTTAAAATCCTCTTTTAAAATCCTTCTAATTACATAAATATTTTTCTAAATGTCTGTATGGGGTTTTTTGCAGAATGAAATTGTAGGATATTCTATAATCTGGGCAAAATGATGATCCATTTTTTTTTCTTAGAAGAATAAGTGACAACTATTTTACTGTAAATTTACAGATTATGAAATAAGCTGTTACTTAAATTTTAAGGGGAATCCTAATTTCTGAGTAGCAGATGTGCATCCCCCAAGTTTTATTGAGGTGGGGCTATTTGTGAAGTCTGTGTGTCATGAGCAGTTCTTATCTGCTTGGGAATTCACAACAGGCAGTGTAGCTTATAAACAATACAGGATTATTGACAAAAGTTGCTTGCAAAGATGACTCTGCCTTTCTTATTTCTGGTAAAATCCTTGTTACAGTCAACATATATTATAGCCACATGACCTCAACTTGATCTTAATTTCCTGCCTCTGTTCATAGATACAGAAAAAAACCCTATAATAAAATACTATGATTGCCAGTTGTTCTTCACCTGTGTCCTAATCTTACACTATCTGTGTATTTGCCATTGAAAATGAACTCTTAGTGTCTTAAACCCTGTATTTCAGCTTCATGCCACTTATGAACATGGTATAATATCAGGATGTTACCACATGACACGTATCTGTTGTTACCTAATATGTTTCTTTGAAGTGCTGCCTTAAAATCATCCTCCTACTTAGCAATTTATCCAGTTAAACCAGTGACTGATTTCCAGAAGTGACAACTTCTGACACTTCGGATAATTTTTTTTTTTAACTTGAAAGACTGTTATTCCTTGGTTGTACATAAAAATTTCAGACCTGTCAATCCAGTAACTTGTAACAGGCTTTCTTCTGTGTCCCCATAATTAACTGAGCTTGTGTGTAACAGTCTTTTTTCCCCCCTTTCTGTTTTTTCCTTTGATTAGCTCTTATTTCATGGATTGCTTTCCTCTTGTGTTCTTAACACGAAAAGAGGCACAAGTTCTAAATTTGCTGTTCTGTATCTGGTTTTTACCATATGCTATTGGGGCTTACAAATTCCTTGCAGCAATTCTGCTTTATTGTGTCCTTCTAGAACCCCTGTCTGCTATGGCCAGCCTCAGAGCTGGCATCATCTAAATAAATTGGGCCAACAGTGATCGTGAAGCTGCTGCTAACTGAAAGTAATACAGTTTTTTACATGTTACGTGCTGATAGCAATTCCAAATTGCTTGATTCCAAGACTGGTGTTTATATGTGATGCACCTTTGAAGGAGTCCAACAGACTGAGCAAGGATTGTGGTAAACATAAGGACCTTGGCTTAAAAAGGCTCCTTCAGTACTTCCTCTTCCTGGGGAGAGGAGGTGCAGTACTTTTAGTGTGATATTAAATTGAACATCCAAGTCTGAGACAGTCATTCCCACTGTTCCCATGAGGGAAAATAGGATGTTAAAATCTCTTTATGGGATGTAGGTTCAAGCACATGGTGGGGTGCAACCTCAGCTGGGCAGGTTGTAACACTGCAGAAAGCTGCTCTCAGTTGGCACTTTGAAATTGTGTACATACCAAGTACTGGATTTGGGAGCAAACATGCCTGTTCTTACATTTTCCTATTACTTTCACTTAGGATTTTGTCATTGTTTGCTCCAATAGTTCATAACCCTCTCATAAAGGACTCCCCCACTTAAAAAAGTAAACAAAACCTGAACAAAAAAATTTACATGCTGGTGAACTTGGCTTCTGTCTATGAAAAAATATGGCTGGAGATGTTAATATATTCAGTTGTATTTCTGTTCGTGTAAATCCCTTTGAACTACATCTTGGTTAACAAATTCCATAGTAGCTTCTCAAATGGACTATGTATTTTGCAGATTTTGCTTCTAGCTGACAGTCCATACTAATTTCTGAACCCTTATAAGTTCTAATGAAGTTCTCTTGATAAGGTATGAATCTGTTAAATCTGCTTCATTGTATCATAACTCTGTTTTGAAGTTATCTAATTTATGCAAGATGTTAAGTTTTTACGAGAGCAAAAACACAGAAATGATCCAATTTGTGTCCTGTGCTAGCTTCAGCTCCCTGAGAGCTCTTGAACAAACAGAAACTACAGCACTTGGGACTATGCCAGATGGTTTAAAGATTCCCTAGAGAATAATGAATCTAACTAGTGTTGTATATTTCTGTCATGTTTGGCATAATCCCCAAAATTGAGATGTTTGTTGTTTCTTCTTGAAGTTTACCAGTACCTACCATATAGAAATGTATGGAGTTGTTTTGGAAGCCCTTGTAGGTGTCACAGCTGAGAAAGGACTGAGGCTTGGTGAGTAAGACATACCTTTCTTCTGAGATAGGATGCTGGGAATCACAGAAGAGATGGTTAAGAAATATGCTTAACTTTTGTGATACAGTGTTTCCTCCCTGGCTTTCCAAAACAAGTTTCAGCCTTGACTTCAGTGAGAACAGGACATTCAGACATGACCAAGAATAGATTCCTAACACAGATAATTCCCAGATCAACTAAGCTCCCCCAGGGGAGGGAGAGTTGATGAGCAGAAGGAATGAAGTTCACTACTTAGGGGACCTTTTTTCTGATTTTGGTTAATAGTTTGGTTAATACATGTTCACTGCTAGCTCTCATCAGCAAACCGACTTTCAGTTGCAGAGAGAAGTCTTTCATAATCTGGGATATCGGAAGTAAAAAATAAGCTGTAGAATGACCAAATTGTGGATAAACTGAGTTTTAAGTTCCTCAGTCCAGAGAAGACGGTTGCCTTCTGTTAAAGAACAACTCACATACTTATTTCTGAAACTTTAAGTTACTTGAAGGTGTATCTTGCTTTGACGGCCGCTAAGCATGACTAGTCATACCTTAGGTGAAATTATTAAGAAACTCCTGTAGTAAGCTGAAGTGAATGGGATTTATATTATCCTTCCAAATAACTTACTTAAATATCATGAGAACACTGTTGTGTCAGTGACAAAATAACTCTTCCCTTCTCATCCCTCGCCCATCAGACCAGAAATAGGAGTTCCTATTTCCAGGCCAGACAGGAGCCACATGATGGGGTTTGCCATGTTACATTTAAGTATACTTTCACCAAGGCCTAGACATTAGGACTATGCTGCCCTTCTCCTTTACAAGCAGGGAGCATACCTTACTGTGCAGGTATCCAGCTAAGATGTGCTGATAGTACTGGTGTGGGGGCTGCCCTGGCTGGACACCAGACACCCACCAAAGCCGCTCTCTCACTCCCCGCCTCGGTTGGACAGGGGTGAGAAAATATAACAAAAGGCCTGTGGGTCAAGGTAAAGACGGGGAGAGATCACTCACTGATTAGTGTCATGGGCAAAGCAGACTCAGCTTGAGGAAATCAGTTTAATTTATTACCAATCAAATCAGAGTAGGGTAATGGGAAGGAAAAATCTGAAAACACCTTCCCCTCAACCCTCCCTTCTTCTTGGACTTAACTTTACTCCTAATTTTCTCTACCTTCTTCCCCCTCAGCAGTGCAGGGACAGGGAATGGGGGTTTATCACACACTGCCTCTGCCGCTGCTTCCTCAGGGGCCGGACTCCTCACACTCTTCTGCTCCAGTGTGGGGCCCCTCCCACAGGAGATAGCTCTCCACCAAATTCTCCAATCTGGGTCTTTCCCACGGGTGCAGTTCTTCAGGAACAGACTACTCCAATGTGGGCCCTCCCACAGGGTGCAGTCCTTCAGGAACAGACTGTTCCAGCGTGGGTCTCCTGCTGGAGTCCTGCCAGCAAACCTTCTCCACTGTTGGCTCCTCTCTCTACAGGTCCACAAGTTGCTGCCAGGAGCCTGCTCCAGAGTGGGCTTCCCATGGTGTCACAGCCTCCTTTGGTCATCCTCTGCTGCAGTGTAGCATCCTCCACGGGCTGCAGGTGGATCTCTACATCCCCATGGCTCTCCATGGGCTGAAGGGGTGTAGCTGCTTTACCGTGGTCTGCACCAGGGGCTGCAGGGGAATCTCAGTTCTGGCACCTGGATCAGCTCCTGCCCCTCCTTCTTCACTGACCTTGGTGTCTGCAGGGCTGTTCCTCTCATGTGTTCCTATTCTTCTGTCCTAGCTGCCATTGCACAGGTTTTTCCCCTTCTCAAATACGTTATCCCGAAGGGGCTACCACCATCACTGATTGGCCCAGCCTTGGCTGGTGGTGGGTCTGTCCTGGAGCCAGCTGGCATTGTCTTTGTTGGACGCTGGGGAAACTCTGGCAGCTTCTCATGGAAGTCACCCCTGCAGTCCCCTTTGCTACCAACACCTTGCCACGCAAACCCAGAACAACTACGAAGATGAAGATGCTGCTACAGAAGGTGAAGCATTGTGGGCTTTGCTCTGCATTAATAATGAACTTAAATTCCAGAAATCCTGGGTTAATGTAGTTGTGTTGCTAGAACATCATAAAGCCAATGCCACTCTTCCTGTGAATATTGTTATCGAAAAGTTAGCTGCAGTTATTTAATGCAACCTAGCTGTTCTTACCTATGTGGTCTCAAGCAAATGCCCAAAATCTTACTGTTTATGCTGTCAGGCAGTGCTGTGCAGCTGCTGGTGCAGAAATACCTAGCACATACCGGACACAATAAATTCAGAAAATTAAGTTTAGCAGTACTGAAATAAGTAGCATCTACCAGTAGCAATTAGTGAAGCAGTGCAAAAGTTACTTTACCTGATGTATATGAAAATGTTGCCTAAAAAAATGAGCAGAACCTCCCTGATGATCTCAGAAACAACTCCTTCCCATCCATCTTGACTCTATATACCTATTGTGCTTTCTTGCTTACGTAGTGATTAAGTGCCTCTGTGCTCCCTTTTTCCCTCAGTTTTGTAGAACCCATATTCATAACCAAAACAAAATGCTCTCACAGACTTTTTGGAATATATGTAAATGGTCTCATGGGTCTCTGTCACACCCTTAACGTACTCTTCATATATGTCACTATTGGTGCAAGAGTCACCTTATAAAGCTGTTTCTCTGAAAGGCCCTTACTGTCTGTTTACTTTATTGACTCCTGTATATCAGAGCTTTCTGGGAAAGCATTTCTTTTTCTGTTGACCCTGCGTCTTGTGGGTTGTTTTTGGTTTGGTTTAGGTTTTTTGTTTGTTTTATTAGTAGCAGCAACAGTAGCTTTGTAGCTCTTTCAGAATTTCTCTGTGTCAAAAAGCAAAAGGACCATGCATTTAATTACTTTCAGCTATTAAATTTGAAATACTTGCCCATCCAGCTGTGTGTGTATGGATTTACATTTGAACTCCATAACTATCTAATTATTTAATTCTCTTCACAGCTACCATAACCAGCTGATGAGATCTTAATATTTTAAATAGTTACTGATTGACTAGATTAGACTAATGTGACTCCCAGGGAAAGTAGTGTTTGGTGGTCTGTGCTGTGCTAACTTTGTCTTCAGGCATGGTATTCATTATTCCTCTGACTCCTAGGCAAAGTGATGGTTCGAGACTTCAGTGCTGGAGGAAGTCTAGTTATGTGGAAGCTCCCTGCTCTTCCCAGCACCTCATTTCAAAACAGTTGGTAATTCAGCATCTGGAAGAGTATGGCTTTGAAATCCTTCCTTGCTGTGTTTATGCTTGGGTTCTTTGATGGTTGTTATTTGGGAAGAGCAAATTGTGCTACTGGTTGCTCAGGCATTTGATACTGTCACAAGACAGTGCAGTTGCTCTTGTGAACTGTGAGATTAGAAGACAAGCTGGAACATGAACAGGTGTGTATCTCCAAAGCACTAGAAAACTAGTGAACATTATTTGGCAGCTGTGGAGAAGCTGTTGAAATGCTACTAAGTTGCAATCTATTTTCTTTATACCCCGCGTGCATTGCTTGATGAATCATGTGCATTTGTCTTTGACAGTTTCCTAATGAATGTTCTTTGGAGAAAAGGAGCCTTGAACCCAGCGGTAACACTTCTTGTCTCTGCCACAGTATCACCTACTGCTTGACACTGTTTTTGGTGTCCAACTTTCTGTAAGCAGAGCCTTTTTTAAGGGAAGTGTGTAGTCTGAAACCTCCCACTGCAGTTGAGAGTTTGTGGGAAAACATTAAATAGGAAAAAAACTAACTCCTTGGTTCCATGTCACTGAGGAATTTCTAGCCTCATTAAGGGAGCTAGAAGTTATTGCAGTGCCTGACTTTCTAGCTGCAAGTATATCCTCATGTGCTAGATCTGCTAGACTGAATAGACTCTAACTTTTCCAATCTCCCAGGTCAGCACTGAATTACTAACCACTTGCCATCTTCTCCTTCAGTGATAGTAGAAGAAGGTGGTTATTGTAACAAATGAGTTATAAAAGTGGTGTCATCCATGGGTGTCGTGGTGGATTTCAACCAAATCTGGGATGATGCTCACTTTAGGAGTCTTCATGATCTGCTGTGTAGGAGTCCTGAAACTTTGATTTTGTGACTAGGGAAAAACAGACTTTTCAAAGTGTGTTCATTTTATAGTGAATCAACATGTTAGTTAATATTTTAAACTTAAAATCTAGAGAATATCTATCTGAAACTACAAAATTAAAAAATTGCTACCTTCTTAAACATGGTGCATGGAGCATTTATTTCAGTGTTACCACTTTAAATCTGCTAAAATGAAGTTCATGATCTTCTGTTCTGTATTTGAGAAGTGAGTAGTGACCATAAATGGGCAAAATACTTCAATGAGCTCTCCAACTTCCCCCCCCACCAAAGGAAATGAATGCAGAGAATGTATTAATTGTTTGGGACTGTCCACGTGACAGCCTTATCGTCTCAGACAAGCCCTTTTAAAAATAGGGTATGTGTTAAACATGATGGAGTTTTGAAAACAACATCTTTAATAAACCTCTTACTAGAACTGCCAAGTTAAGCTAAAATGCAGTTTTTGGGAGAAAATTCCCAGCTACTACCTGAATTTGTGCTTTAATAGTTTTTAAGAAGTTGGGTTAAAGAAGTTTTAAGAAGAACTGCTGTTCCAGGCAAGCTGTACTTTGCTAAGTCTTTCACTGAGAGCTATGTCCTAAAGTTGGAAATGAACTTGCATATGCTCGAAGTATAAAACTGGTAGATGAATTGAGTTTTACTAACCTACATATTCAAAGAGGGTAAGGATCATCATGAGACCTCTGTACTGACACTGCTGTGGGTTGCAAAGTACTCAAGCTGAATGAACGTGAGCTGTCTCTGAAAGGTGGAAAAGCATCAAGCCTGACTGGCCTAAACATAGGAACAAAGTACTGAGTGCAAGAACCTTCCTTGCTTAAGCGCTGCTCCTGTTGTGCTGCGCTGTCACTGCCATCACTGAAGTTCTTTGATACACCACAGTAGAGTGCTTACATAGGAGTATAAAGAAAGGCACCTATTGTCTGCTCAGGCGTCTAAACCATCTTGTAACTCTTAGACATTCTTTCCTGTTAAGTCACTTGATCCACCCTCTCTCATTATAGTGCTTACTTAAATTTGAATATTTGGTGTAGAAGCATCTTGTGTGTGTGTAGCACACAGAATGTGTTGGGTGATCCACAAGCTTCTGGGAGCAAATTAGGTACTGTGAGGGTTTGCTAAGTGTATGCTATGCAACTCTGGCACTTTTTTTTGCTTGTTGAATGTATCACAACTAAACAGTGTAAGTAATTGCTGGGTTGATCTTGGATAAGAATAATTTTGAGAACTGAATTTAATTTTATTTTAGCTTACCTATCTAAAAATAGATCTCTCTTTAAGGTGGTGTAGTAGTAGTCTTCCGCTTTGCCTTTGGCAGGAGTATGTGATCTCCCCAGTATGTGGTGTGAGGCTGAATGCCAGAGTAAAATACCTGCACTGCTCTGTAGGCAGTTCTTTAGAAGCAAACCTAGCTGGGTCTTGACCAGTCACCTGGGAAAAAATACAGGCCAGGCAAATAGGAGGAAGACTGTCACCTGAAAGCAAAACTTTATTCTATGCAATCCTTTAATGTGTTTTCTGATGCTTTAAGCTTTGGCTAAACTCATGAGCCTGCAGAGAACAGCAGAAATGTGAAAGCACTAGCTGTCAGGGGTGGCAGTCAGCTTGAAGCTCCAAAAACTGCTTTCACTGAATCTTTCTTTGCCAGCCCCTGTGTTCCAGCTTTCTGCTACTGGGCTTATATTTTGTTGGCCCAGACATGCAGCAGAATGAATTGGAGTTGATGGCAGATGTTTATTACTGCCTGGTGAGAACCTGACTTCGAATTTTCTAAACTGTATTTTTAGAATGTACACTAAGTGCTGATGGATTATAGAAATACTCAGTAATTTGGCTGTTACTCCTTTCCCTTTGCAATAGCATTTCTCTTGGCTACAAATCATCCTTATTTCTGTAAAACAGAAGATGGTCAGTATTCCTTCAGCAGTAAGTCAGCTGATGGAGGCAGAGTCTTCTATTCTAGTTTCTAAATACCTCTAGCATGAACAAAGTCAGCAAATTGCTTGTGTGACTGCGTAAGTTGAATCATGTCGACCTGGTCTTTTATCTCTTTATGGGAAAGATGAATTTTTAATGGTGAAAACTGTTAAGTGGAACACTGTCACCAGAGTGGGAAGCAGCAGAATGCAGTAGTTTTAGAAGTACAACAGGTCTGAATGATCAGTGCTGGACTAGCTGGGTGGCAGTAAAAACATTTATAGCAGTTAAAGGAAAACAATTTTCTCCCTCTCCCACCCTTCTTTCTAGCTGAGAATAATTACACATATCTGCACTTTGGTTGGTATTTGGGTGTGTTTTTATATAAGATAAGAACTTTGCCGCCATGTCAAATGCCTGGTACATAGCAGGATATGATATGCGGCTTATTTTGTCTCTGTTCATGTTTCACTGTTGTGGCTGGGTTCTCCTATCTCATGGATATGCAAGTTAACACTAACTAAAAGGAGAATTGTTCCAATTGCTCCTAATTTTTTCTCACATTGCGCTGCTTTCTAGTTGATAGATGTCAAACTCCCAGTAATTAACAAAGCGCAGCGTGTTGATTTCTGAACAGTATCCTGTTTCTCTTTTGTTTGCTTTTAAGTGTACATAGCTCGATCATGAGTGGGATGCATTATTCAAATCCAAGGCAGCTTCCAGCACCAAGTCAGGAAATACTTGGCTTTTGAAGAATAACGGCTGCTGCACGGATCTCTGGCTCTGCTGTGAAATCATGAAACGAGCCTGAGGAAATGCCGTGACAGCACTGCCAGCCCTTTGTGAGAGCGGGATCCTTTCTGCTCTCACTTATCCCGGGAATCTGTTCCTGAGTCTTTGTGTTCGTGACACTAAGGTTTAGTGGCAGTTCTGCTTGGACATGCCTCTGCTTCTGAGCTGGATCTCACACCAGAAGGTACTGACTGCTCCTGTTGTGTGTGTGGGAAGTTCATTCATCTCCCGTCTCTGTGTGTGGTGGAAGGGATCTGCCACTGCACTTTGTGTTGTGGGGGAGTAAGACGGGTTGAGCTTCTTCCATGTTTTGAAAATAATTGCCTTGCTAGAATTGCTGTCATTAAGTAGCCAGATTTGTTAGGCATGTTTGTTAGATTAGTACTTCACAGTCACACTAATGTTTATAAGCCTTATGGTATGAAGAGGGGCTTTGCTTTGTTAATAAATTCCAGACTGAAATTTTCCATGTGGAAGCTAGACACAAGTTAGGAAGAGCTGCAGCTTCTCTGCAGGGAAATTCTGTTCATCTGTGGAAATAATGAAATACAGCCAGTGAATTTTGTTCTTTGCAATATCCATAGCATTCAAGTTCTAAGTTTGGATTAAAATTGAAAGCACTGCTCAGTAATTACCGAGGGATGCATTTGAAAGTTGTCACTCCAGCAAAAAGGGGACATCCACCTTTGTTCACTGGAGGCTCTTGTAAATTCAAAGGGATTATTATTATTTTTTTTAATAGTTCCACTTCTGTCCCTGCTGTTCAAGAAAGCTCTGCCCATTCTAGAGTTGTGACAAAGTATTCTACTGTTATGCTGCAGTGGGCATGATTTAGTAGGCTTAATAATCTCTCTATTTTGCAGCTTCAAGATACTGATGATAAATACTCATAACTGAAGTTTTGTTTTTGAGGTTTTAAGGGTTGCTGAAGTTGGAATTTATTTTAACAAATCCTCAGTTAACATGATGTGAGACATATTTGGTGGTAACTATTTTTCTGCAGTTCTCTCTTTCATTTGAATCCTCGCTTAGGTCCGATGAAAGACCTTGCATTACTTATATCAGTTAAAGTGATGTTTCCTTGAACATGAAAATACTATTCAGTGTAGAACGCAGTGAAGTGCCTTGATGTATAATAGAACATTTCTTGGCAGTGCTAATCACATGCCCTTTGTGTGGTGTGCTAATAAGGCACGTGGAAGGTGTTTGTTCTCCTTTATGAATTGACCCTATTACAGGTCTAGTCACCAGGGACAGAACTAGATGTAGCCCTTGAATTGCAGAGCAGGAGTTAGCTGAGTGCTGCCACCTTGTTCTACACTGTCTGGCCAAATGAACGATGTGGTGCAGTAGCTCAAAAGGTCTCTAGCCAAGACCATAGGGGGAGGTGTGTGGTACAAATAGAGGAGATGGGGGATTATCTTAGTGTCATTAGTTTCAGCTATCAAAACACTACTGCCTGTAGTAAACAGAGTTTGTGGCAATGTCATGCTTTACTTCTTAAGTTGTTTTTTCAGAGCAGGATCTAATTTTAGGTGATGCAGAACTCGGCCCGTGCCATCTGTTCTGATTGGAGTACAGCTTTTCCTTATTGAATCGCCACGTGTCAAATCAGATCTGTTTGGGTGAAGACTGGCTCATATAATCTTAGGCTACTCAAATGTGAATAACAAATCTGATTTGGGTTCCCAAGTGTAGGGTTGTTTTTTTCTTTTGCTTTAATTACTCTTATTAGATAAATATATTTCCCTGGAGGGAAATATTCCTGAATGACATTACAGAACACTTATTATTTTGCCTCTTAACTCGCAGTCTTGTTTGGTTGGTTTTGGTACTGGGGTTTGGTTTTTTGGTTTTCTTTCTTCTCAACCAAGTTTTGTGGTATTGTTCACACTGAAGAGCCAAACTAGTATCACAAGTTTAGTTTCATACTTACGGTACTCACTGTCCATCCTTGTCTTATTGGCCTCTTGCCTTTGAGGGCATTGTTTGGTGAATACTGAAAACCTGTGCAATAACTCATTTAACATTTTAATTTTCCTTTACTGTAACAGCTGGTAGTAGATGTCCAGGAAGGCTGTCCATGGCCCTGTGGGTTTCAGGAGTAAGAATCCAATTTCTCCCCTCTGACTGCTTAATTTAATGAGATTTCTGCAGGGAAATACTAGAACCTGGAAACACATTAGTAAGTTTTGACTGTTTCAGGAGTCTGTCTTCCAAACTGATTTCCTAAAATCAGTTTTCCTAAAATGATTTCTGAAAGTAATTAAGCATTTTCATCCAGGTAATTCAGTATTTTAAAAGCTCCGTTCTGCTTGTTATCTTTTCTAACTTTGCCCTGAAATTTTGACATTAACAGATAATAAGCTAATATCCATCTCCAAAAAAGTTACACAATTTTGATGGTGAAACTTTATGACTGGGATTTCTTGATACACAGAGGAGCAAAATGTCAAAAACCAATGATATATGTCAAAGAAATGTGTAAAAAGCCATACTGGGATGTATGCTTGATAATTACGTAACTTTTCCTGTATCTTGCATTTCAGGAAAACACAGATGCAAACTGTGGTTTAGACTCCACTTGATCCCACTTAGGGATTTTGCTCAAAGTCAAATCTTTACATGAAAATGCTGTGCTCTGCTCAGCTACATCTCAGAAGTAGCTCCTGGTTCTTGATAAGAAAGTGTCACTCTGGGAGTGAAGAGGGTCAGGTCTAACAGCACAGGCTGGCACGTTGTCAGACATTGGATACATCATCATCAGCACACAGTTACTGCTGTACACTAAAGACCAGTAAAATCCATGTGCACGACTAATAGCCTGGCAATGTTCGTATCTGTCTTGATTGTTATAGTTGAAGCTGTTTTTTACACCTTGCCACTCAGTACCCATGGAACAACCAACAAGCATCTGGAACTAGTTCTGGGCTGTCTGACTGATAATAATTATCAATTGTGACATCCCTGTGTTGCATTACATTGTTCTCCTCTTCATCTGTGTATAAGGAATGTTCACTTTGATTTTTCACTTTAGTTTTGTCTATAGGTTGAAAGGAAGAAAAAAAGTGGATGCTGATGAGGGAGCACCCAAAAAATAACATAGCCTATAAAAAAGTTTACCTAAACAGAGCAGGGAATAAGGATTGTTTGGGCTGTATGAGCTGAAACCCTGCTCTAATGGTAGGATCCCTCTGTGCATAAGTGAGAATGCTATAGCAATTCATGTGATGCAAAAGCTTTTTCAGGAGCAGTGATTCTGAAATAATAATTGTGACTCAAATACTAGTGTCTGAAGAGTATACACAGTCTGGAAAAGATGGAAATAAAACAAAGTGGTAAACAGCAGGATACTTAGGATGGTGGGTTTCTCTAAGTAGAATTGGAATAACTTAAAACTCTGTGTATTTGTGAGGGAGATCTCAGACTGAAGAGGGGAAGGATGGGAATTCCTTTGGGGTAGAATTGGTAGTGTCTTATCCCCAGCCTATCTGGACATTTGCTGGTGAGGGAGTGAATGGGGAGGATGTGTTAGGAGGCTATTGGGTATTTTTAGAAAAACTTAGGAATTTCCAGTTTTTTTGTCTTAGAGGTGATGAGCAAGAGGCAAAACCCAGTTATTGGAGTGGAAGTGAGGGTACTCTTTAAAAAAAACCTAAATTGCTGATTAAACAGCTGACAGTGGTTACTCTAGTTGATTGTGTGTAAAATGTATGCATTTTGAATACAATTATCATTTGTCATTGTACTTTGAATAGAAATATATGTGAATTGCCCTGTAACAGCTTCTGGATTCTAAAAAGGGAAATTTTAGTTAAAATATAGCTAGTTAGTGAATTTTGTTGAAATGGAGAACTAAGAAATTTAAACTCTAGAACTTCTTTAAGCACAGGCCGTAGAGAGAATAAAAGATCGATCAGTGGAAAAAGAGCTGTGTCTTGGAATACAAACAGGCAAGTGCCAGGAGAGGATTGTGCATGGCCAGCTGAACTGGCATGGCTGGGAGGAAGTGCACCCTGAGTGATGGTAAAGCAGCCCGGTAGTGAGAATGAGGGAAGAATAGTTACACTCTAGTGTCTGTGTCATATCTAGACTTAGCTTTTAGCCTCACTGGAAACTGAGATGGTGATGGCATCTAAAGGGATAGAAGCCAAATGGTCAGCAGACCTTAGGGTAATCGAACTTCATTTTGCAGTAAATGAACTGGAAGCAGATTTGAGTTGAATGCCCAAGGGATGAGGAGTGTGTAATGGGAGATGGGGATTAAGATGAAGTAATTTTCCACTGTGACTTGCAAAAGTGTTGGTATGTGAGATTGATGCCTCAGTAGCTTCAGCTGTATCATGTGACTGAAAGAAAGAGATACTGTAGGGAGCATGGATTATTTACTAAGGTGTGACTTTAAAGTTACCTTTTTTTAATAGAAAAATTCCTTGCAAAATATCATATATTATAGATACAGTGGGAAGCTGTGTAAAATACAAAAGCTGTTGATTGATTATATTGTATTTGTTGAACGTTGAGATCTGATTTCTCTTGCAAGGAAAATTGGATAGATAGTCTCTCTTTATCTTATTGTCACTAGTAACTTCCCCAATGCACTTAGTGTGATGCCATTCATTATACTTCTAGAGAAAATGGGACATACTGGAAAGAGGCATGGTTCAGAAGAGTAGGTACTGTCTAAAGAGCAACTATTGTCACTCTGATCTGCAGTTAGTACAGTTGGGTAAGCCCTTGTTTTCTTTAGTGAAGCCAAAATGAAAAATGAGCTCGTGTATTAAGTATGTTGGTACTGAAAGCAGACTCCTCCCAGGGTGATTGGGATTAAATGGAGAAAGAGCCAGGTGTCTGTGAAGGACTGTGTGATACAGGGCTGAAATTGTGAGTTTCTACTGGAGCTGCTCAGTTTGGCCCTACAGTAGTAGGGCCTTATATATACTATATATAGTGGGGGTCTGTGCAGAGGAGAAAAGAGATTTGTGTGTGCTGCTTAATTGCACGATGACTGAGGCAGCAGAGAAGTGTGACCTTAAGGTGAACTGTGTCACAGGATGGATGGGGCAAGGTTTTTATAGTTGATAATAAGTGAGACCTAATGCAATTGCACATGGTAATTCAATAAAATGTCCATATTCTTGCTACCTGTATTCCAAAACTGTCAGTTGAAACTGATGGAGATTGCTGATCTCTTTTCCACAAAACTGTTCCCGAAACGGTCTTAAGAATAGAATAAGTGACTCTGCAAAATAAAAACAAAGGAACAGTGATGGCCCTCTACAGAATACAGCAGTAAAACATGCCAGTGTGGGCAGAGGACCATGGAAAAGAGAAGGTAGTCTCAGTATAAACAAACCAATGAAAAAAGATGTGAACATTTGCCAATCGACCTTATGTAATTTAAAACCTTATGTATTGGAAGACATTCCAGGGAAAAATTAGAAATTATTTTCTCTGCTTCCACTGTGTAAATTGTCCATACAGAATTTAAACTTTACTGGTTTTATATTTTTTGCCATGAAGCTTGTGGCACTCTGCTGGAGAAGTAGCAAATACTTACCTTAACAAATGCTTGACGCATCACTGTCTGTGCTGTCTCATTTGTGGTTACTAAAAAGGCCTTTCACACTGTCCCCTAGGTTCCTGATGTCATCAGCAGCATAAGACAAGTCTCTAAAGCAGCACTGAAAGAAGATGCCAAACCAAGTAAGGATGGTGAAGATGCCTTCTATGACTCTCAAAAATTTGAGGTCTTGTACTGTGGAAAGGTGACAGTGGCTCACAAGAAAGCTCCCTCCACACTAATTGACGACTGCATAGAGAAATTCAGCCTTCATGAGCGCCAGCGCCTGAAACTGTTATATGAGCAGCGGAATAATGAGTCGAGTTTGGACTTGCCCCTGTGTGAAGAAAATGTGCCAGCTTCTCCACTGGACAGTCCCTTTGAGGAGCTGGACAGCCCAAACAGCACTTCAGGGCATGCTGCAGTGTTTACAATTGGCAGCCAGACCAACTTGAGCAACCTGGCCAGCACTCGTGGCTTCTTTCCAGAGAGGATTTTAGAGGACTCTGGCTTTGACGAGCAGCAGGAGTTTCGCTCCCGGTGCAGCAGTGTCACTGCAGTGATGCAGAGAAGGGTTCATGACACAAACCTGAAAATACAGTCCCGCAGAAGACACGCAAGTGCACCCAGTCATGTTCAGCCCTCTGATTCTGAGAAGAACAGGACAATGTTGTTCCAGGTGTGTACTAGGACGAGCAATTAATTTCCTGTTGGTTTTGTACCGTATCTTCTTCCCCTGTGCAGTTTGAGACAAGTTTTGCAAGATAAGTAATATGGATCCAGTATGGCTTCATGATTTCAATTCATTGTAAAAATTTTTGTATCTGTTCCTAAATGTTTGGAATACTAATAGCTGAACTTTCTTAAGGAAGTCACCTCAACTCACGAGCTCAGGCAAATTTTAAGAAAAAGTAATTACTTCCAGAGTAATCACTTAAAGGAGCAAAGTTTTTAGAGAAATAATTCTTTTATATGCAGTTCTGGATTGTCTGTGTTGGTGAAATCTAGAACCTAGCTGAAAAATGTGAATATTCTTTCAAAAAGAGAATCAGTGAAGACTGCCATGCAAACAAAACCTCTTTTTTTGTGCACTTAGAAAGAAACTCAGAACTTCACATAAGACTTTCACAGCCTTGTTTGAGCCAGCCTCTTTTTGGTAATTTGTATTAATGTCTCCTCTTTCCCAGATGAGTATTCAAACATCTCTGCACTGAAGGCTTCTTCCTTCAGACTCCAGTGGTTATTTCCTCTCTTGCCTGAAGTGCATTTCTTATCTTTGGAACTTGTTTTGAGAAAGCAGAAGGACACATAAAGGAGGTGACCCATAAAAGGACAAATCTTTGGACCTTAAAGTAACAACAGGCTGAATGCCTGGATTTTGTCTTGCCATTTGTTTTAAAGATCATTCTTTTTTTCTATTCTCTTGGGGAAATGATAACTGTGGTGAGAATGCATTGCCCTTCAGAAAGCCGCAGCTTATCACTAATAATGAAAAGGATTTAGCTGAAAAAATCTCTGAGGTCTGTAGAATAAGTTCCATAGGCTTAAGAAACAGTTTGGGAAAGCTGAAAGGTAGTTTCCTGCCGAACCTGCTCTTTCTCATTTGGAATTAGTACAAACCAGAAAGTGTTGTCTTAGTTTCTTAGCTTATCTATGGTATAATTTAAAAACCAAAAATCCCCAGATTATTATTTTTTTTTCTGTGGCTTTTAATTTAGCCACATTGTTTCCTAAAGGTTTTAGTATTGTCTGTCAAATGTGATCTTTGGACTAAAATAACTTGAAGAAAAAAGGTGGGGGAGGGGAAGAAAAGCTGTCTTCTTTCCAAGCCTTTTTCTTATTCAACTGAGTGTATTGTTCTTGCTGAAATATTCTTACTCAACATAGGCTGAATTATGGCACGCTGGCACCCTTGTTCCTGCTGAGTAAGTGGTTGTGCCAAAAGGTGCTCTATGTGAACAAGAAAGGGCTAGATTCTGGCATTTTTGTTGCTGTCAGTGCTGTGCCCCCAAGACAGTCATAAATTAGATTTGTTTTGCTCCCGCTCAGGTTGGAAGGTTTGAAGTTAACCTCATCAGTCCAGACACCAAATCTGTTGTGTTTGAAAAGAATTTTAAAGATATCTCCTCGTGTTCTCAGGTAAGCACTATTGAGAAGCGGTATGTAGATCATCAAGAGAAAAAGATTTTATTTGTTCTTCAACTGTGTTGCCTTACTGGTCAATAGGCAGGAGAAAAAAAGAAATGTAGAATTTTTTTTCCAGAAAAGTCCAGAAAATGTGAGTGCGAAATAACCAGTCTGAGCTGTGTGATAGCAGCAACTTCGATCACTGGTCAGCAAGCAAAGTATACACTGTTCTGCTTTGGGGAGAGTATTGGATATGTTTTTGGAAGTATGTTTTAGGATGCTCTGAGTGTGCTGTTTCTGAGCAGATAAGCTCCTGAAATCCTTCAGAATGAAAGGAGGAGAGCATCAAATCAACCCTTCAGAAAAACAGCACTTCACCTGCATCATTTCTTCTGGAGAATATGGCAGTAGGTGTACCTAGCTATGTTCAGTAATAAATATTTCTTATAAAGTTAAATGTCAAGGCTAAGAGGTTCACCTTTCCATCTTGCTCTTGTTCAGCACCAGTTACTACAGACACTTTCTGGTTTGAGGTCTTACTTTATTATCTCCTTCCATTTGCCATGCCTCATCCTCACTTCAGGCCTCCTTTAACATGATTATTCTAGTTTAAAGTGCACTTTTAGCATTCTCTAAACCCGTATTTCACCCCCAAGCGCTTTCATTTTAATGCTAATAGCAAGTCTGCTCTTGTATGACTGGGCTACCAATGCTAAGACAAATTAAGAATTGGGCAATACTTGTAACTCAAGTGGAGTCTTGAGCTACCAACTAAAGGTCCAGCTCCTTAAATCGACTCTAATGTTTAACTACAATTTGTATTGCTTTTGGTAGAGGAAAAAAGCTAATGCAAATACAGAATGGGACAGTATAATCAAACAATGTCGTAATCGCTTTATAATACAGATCAAAATGATTCTTAAAGCAGGGGTGTGGAAAGCAGAATTTGCAGATGACTTGGGTCTTCTCCTGCTTTCGGGATGTACTGAACTAGTAAAAGTGGCATTTCAGCTTTAGGTACTGGGCTCCTAGGTTTTATATATACACATACTTATAATAGTCAAACTAAACAGTCCTAAGTGGGGACAACTTTTTTCTGCTGACTTTAAAGTATGGTGGCCAATAACACCATGGAAGACCTTCAAGGCCCAGCTTTCCTTCAGGAAAATAACTTTGTACAGTAAATAGTGTCAGGTAATTCTGTGTGTTGGGCTTTGTGTGTGTTTTTCACTCCACCTCTTCACTTTCATTTGGAGCAAAGCTTCTGCTACTTTGCGTTCTTGAAGAACTCAAAGAGGCAGTCACAATACTTTGGGGATTTTGTTTGTTTTGTTTTTTTTAAATGAAAAGCAGTTACTTTAGAGAAGTCGAGGGGGTTCTGTGTTCAATAGAAATAAAATATTGTTTTGTTCAAAACTAAGCATTGGTTGCATAAACCTCATCAGTACTTCCTTTAAGAACTTGGTGCTAGCCCCAGGGCTCCTCTGTTACAGATTTATAGGGCAGTGATTTACTATGTATTGTGGGACTGTAGCTTAGGAATATTTGTCCTTCCAAGCTTCACAAACAATGAAAAGGAGATGTTATTGTCAGTTTGCATTCTGGATTCTCTTAGTCTGGTCTAATAAAGGTATTTTTTATCCTATAGCTTAAGCATGGTTGAGCTGCTGCATTCAATTAATTATCCATGCTCCTTATAATTGACAAGCAGCAGACATAATTGATGATAAACCTCTTGTGTGTGAAGTCTAAACTCAGATATCAAATAGCTGTAGAAGTTTTCTTGTTGCAGCCTTCCCCTTGAGGGAACCCAGAAAAACAGAACACTTGGCTCTTCTGTCATGACAAGTCCAGCCACCCTCTTAAAGAAATGTGATGGAAGTGCTGTTGATTTAGGAACATACCATGCTATTTGTGCTTCATTAGGGCAAGTGTCACATCCGTCTCCCCCCTCAAATGTTCTCCTGTGGAGACTGAGAAGTCAAGACAGAAGCAGACTTGTTCAGGCACTGTCAGCAGTGAGGGAACTGGCATCTCACCAAACCACCTTTAGTAAATATGTTTTCTTGCAAAACAGAGGTCAACACTTCACTGTTCTATAGATCAACATGTGTATATATCTGACCTTTTTTATTTTATGCTTTTGAAGACTTTGTGTGTCACAAGAAAATGAAGTCAAGATTAGTTGGACTATAGCTCAACTAATGGCATTTGTGTCACCTTAGCGACCCTCTGCACCTATTAAGTTTCAAGTGGCACAAATGTGACTTTTGGAATTTTGTTTTTAAAAACAACAGTGTGTAGTGACAATATGTTCAGTCTGTCACGTACTGCATTTCCAATTTTCTCTAGAGTGCTTTCTGTAGTAACAAGCACGTCGCTTTGCCTCCTCCTCTCTTTTATGATATAGGTGTTTTCTTTGGAGATGGATCCAAGCAGCTGTGTTCTGATTTTGGTTGTATTTGAACTTGAGGGATTAGGCTTTCATTTTGAGAAAATCTACTATTACCATACTCAGATGATAAAAACATTGGCAAAAGCTTTAACAATAGTGAGTCATGTTGCATGAATTGAGACTGGGAATATAGTGCTTCTTAGGAAGCAGCTGTCTTTGATCTTCTCACTGTTTTTAGCAAGGCAGCGTTCCCTGTCAAGCTGTTATACTAAGATCTTGAAAGAAAGTATCAGTAGTAATGTGTAGTAAGTCTTGAAACTTCTGGTATGTAACTCAGTCTCAAAGAATTTATTTCAGAATTTGGCTGGAATTCTGTATGTTGCCACTTATTCGCTGCTTTTTTTCTTTTTTTTTTTTGTTCAGTATTACAGGAAAGTAAGGGTCTGCTGCTACCATGATACTTCTCCAATCCTGTGTTTTAGCATGGGCTTATTACATCAGATTTTCACCGTGGAGGCAATTCCAAATGCAATCTAGCTCTCTTTAGTTTGCTTCCCTGAAAATCCAGTTTTGCTAATGAAATAAATTCAGGTCCAGATTTATTGTTGTATAAATTTGGTTTTGATTGTATAAAGATTTTTATATAACTTAAATACAAACAGCAATTTAAAATATAGTACTTGTAAAATAGATCATTAGGAATATGCATTTATAGTTTCTCAAATTTTTGGAAACTAAACCTATTTGTAGAATAGTCCCCTAATGCTGTTTTAAAACTCTCTTAGGGTATAAAACACGTTGATCACTTTGGTTTCATTTGCCGGGAATCTGTGGAACCTGGGTTAAGCCAGTACGTTTGCTATGTGTTCCAGTGTGCAAGTGAGTCTCTGGTGAGTATTTATTAATGATCCTAACCTTTTCATCAGAGCATTTCCAAGGCATTTCCTGTACAATAGGAGTCTCTGTTATTCTGCTGTGTCACCTGAGCCTCAGTGGTCGCATCTGCTCAGGTGCAAGATGTCAGCTGTGCATATGCAGATTTGCAATAGGAAACACATTCATTCCATTCATACACAGCTGTATCCTGCTACTCTACTGATGCATGTATCAATAACAGATAAATCCACATGGATGTGTCTGTGCATGCAGACTAGGAGCATATTCAGGCTCTGTATTTGATTGTAACTCTTCCAACTCTGACTGTTGAGAGACTTGGTTCCCCATTAGACACGTAAAGACATGAATTGAATCGGTAGCAAAGCTGATGATAAAACCCAAACATACCCTTCAGGGTAGGGTTTAAACCACTGGCTGATCCTGCATGTGTCTTAAGCCTACATCTGGCTTTAGCTTTTTCCCTGTAGTCTGTTTTGTTCCTCAGGAGAAGAACATAGCAGCATCTGATCCCAGAAGAAGAAAACCATAGTACTCGTGCATGTATGTAACTATAAAAAAAGTACATAGGACATTGTATAAAGTATGTATCAATTAACAGAAGTTCCAGATGCCACTGATTTTACTGATAACAGGTAGCTTAATAGTGCAAGATGCATACAGGAAGTAATTTTGACTACTCCATTTTTATTTTAAAATTCTGACACTTTAAAATAAGTTGTTTCCTGTTCTGAAACGTGTTTGTTTCTGATGGCTCTGCTAACAGCTGCTAGCTCTTTCTCAGATAAACCTAAAAATCACTTTTCTAGCTAGCTGAAAATGTAATTTGTTAATCTATTGACTAGCTTGAGAGTGAATAGATTTATATCAATAAAACTTCAAACAGCTAACAGCTCTAGATACACAATGGCAGCTGAGGCTGCACTTTTGTCAAAATGGGAGCTTGTTATGAAATGAGCTTTATCATTGCACTAACAGAAAATGTTACATCTGACCTATTGATAAATCTGACCATGCATAATTCAAAGGCTTAAGTGGTCTATAAAACCCCCATGTTTTTATGAACCTGTTTGCCTATTGTAGTACTGATACATGTGGACATGCCCACATTGCAATACGAAATAAGAAGTCCTGAGCTACTTTCAGATGCAATCACTCAGATCCTGGTGGCAATTTGACTGTGGCAGGGCAGAGCTTTCCAGATTCTCCACTGCCAGGCAGGCTGTGTTGGGAGGCTTGTGTAGATTTGCTCCTACAGTTTGTGCTATAGTTCTTATGGTTTTAGTGTAGTCATAACCCATAGGCGTAGCACTGTTCTATGGATCTTGCATTGGAGAGGGATTGTAGCCAACTTAAAAAACTCACCAGTCCATGTTGTAAGATGGACATTCACTGTTCAGTGTCCTGCTTTATTGCTAAAAAGAGACAGCACCCAGAAATTACTGGTAATGCTTAAAACTGTGAGGTTTAAAGCAAACAAAGCAAACCTAGACATACGGGGACATAAACTAGTTTCATGTTCCTTTCCTACTTTTTTTTCTTTTTTCTCCCAGGTGACAGACCCTCAAAAAAGTCTGTGTATTTCCAATGTTAAACTGAATGATTTTGGTCTCAAATATTTCAGCTTTCTTCTTCCTGCTTATAAAAAAAGCAGAGTGAGGACCTGATCCTGAAGCTGAATGCTGATTTCATTCCTAAAATTGTTCTCAAGCTGCTGTCTCCCTCTTTCCTTGCTAATGCTAAGACTCAGCAAACAGCTTTTAATAAGCATTGTATTCCCCTGAAAGACAGAGAGGGGAGCTCCAAGTGCTTTATATGCAAGGTCTGGGAGAATATTTGAATGAATGTGGAGAAATGCTGCGAGCTCAACCTTCCTTAGACACAAACTGAGCTTTTCCAGTGCTGCAGGGCAGGCCAGCAGTACTTCAGGATATGTCGTGATTGTAATGAAGCTGGTAGGCAGTCTGGTATCTGGGAGAAAAGTGAACTGCTATGGGAAACTCCTGTCTGGCAGCAGGGATGGGTCCGTGGGGGTTGTTGCTAAAATGGTTTAGTGGTGGGAGGACAGAGGTTAAGAGGGAGCATGTGCAGTTTACAGGAGAAACTTGAAGCTAAAGAAATTAATGCTTTTTATTTAGCCAGCATATACTCAACCCAAAAATTCCCACTTGCAGCTTCTTAAAACAGTGGGTGCCTTCCCAGTAAGCTTGACTAGCTGCAGTTAGATATCAAAATTACGCTGTCTGTCTGAACTTAAAGATGGTGAGCATCTACAGAAAAGGTAGAAAGCCAAGAATTCAACTTTCATCTCTTTAGAAAACAGAAAATGGGTTTGTATGGTTTTGGTTTTTTCTTTAATTCTAAAGCACCTGTGATGTGATTTATAAATCTAATTTCATGTATATGGCATGCGTTTTTGTTTATATACTCTTTTCCCTCTGTCCCATATAGGTTGATGAGGTAATGCTGACCCTGAAACAAGCCTTCAGCACTGCTGCAGCTCTGCAAAATGCCAAGACACAGATAAAACTGTGTGAGGCCTGCCCTATGCATTCATTGCACAAACTTTGTGAAAGAATTGAAGGTAGCAGCTGAGTTTATTTTCTAATTGCTGTTTGCTGATTTTTCTAGAGGAATAACTTAGACAGTGTAAGAACAGAGGGAAAAGTATCCCAAGACAGCAATCCTTACTGTCACTTTGCATTCTCTCTGTTTAGGTGGAGTGTTAGCAGTAGTGATACTGTGGCAGAAATAGTATGGCTTCTGTTATAAATACATACTCTTTCATCATCATACCTTTCTTAAGCAGAGCAGCAAAGCCCACCAGTTGACCCTCCATTTGTTTGGTTTTTTTTCTCAAGTTGCGTGCTTTTAAAATGACTCATAAAAAGACAGTCATGATCAAAAAGGATCTTTCTTTCCTGTGTGTTCCTTCTTTCCTGTGGGGTTATTTTTTCCTTCTTTGTGTTTATTCCCTCACACACTTCAAAATCTAATTATATTACGGGAAAATAAATTACTAAGTTAAGAGATTAATATCTAATAAAGAAAGTTAAGGCAACTACCTGACTTCAGATATGAATAGACAAACTTTTGTAGTGTCTCTGGAAGTGAAGTATGCCAGAACACATGCAAAAAGTCTTACAAGACAAAATTTAAAAAAAAAAAAAAAATCCTATTTTTATGGTCACTCGGCTATGTGTCCTTGCAAAGTATTGCATGCAAAAAGAACAGCATATATGTTACAAAAAGCAAATAGTCTTGTATCTCTTCTGGTCTAGTGATCATGGTGCTCCATATTTACAGTACTCCCGTTCATGGAAACTTCACTGAACTTGCTTCCCTCTGGTGGATGAAAAGCGAAGTGTAAAATCCTAGTGGGGTGAAATTTTGTTAGGCTGAGACTTACAGTTTCCAGGTTTAACAACAGGTGTTCAGAAGTGGTAGAGCTTAGCTGGGAAAATTTTCTGTAAATGATAAGCTGTAGAGGCTGCTGTATAAGGCAGTGTATGTAAGCTTAACACAGGTGCTTGCGGGATAAGTACCCAGTACCAAAATAAAATCTCTCTTAGGGCAACAACTAGAGTACTGTAATGGTAGGTTCATAAACTTTGTACAAGACTTATTTTAGTGTCTCTTTTTTTTTTTTTTATCCATCTGCTTTGTTTTGAGTGTAGAAGTTTAGCAAAATCAAACCTAAAGCTGCATGACTTTGAAAAAACTCTGTTATCTGTTCTGATTACAATTTTCTGTGAATGATATCTACCTTAGAAAAAACATCTTTATCTGGTGTGAAGGGTTTGTTTTCACTCACATTTTTTGTAGCTTCCTAGAATGAGTTCTGTGACAAAACGTGCACTTTATTGAGTATCAGAAATTCTTTCCTTTATTCTTACAGCTTTTATGCTGTTCTTGCTTTTAAAAGTGTCTTCATTTCTCTGGTGTGACCTCTACCCTATCATTTCCTTGGGCAGAAAGGCATCTAAGTTTTTCAGTTAAAAGCATCTGAAAACTTCTAAGTATCCTATGCATTGATTATCTCTCCAGTTATAACCCTGATCTGTTCCTTTCCTCTTCCTCTCCCATATAGTTGTCAGGCTTCCAGCTGTCAGTGATCTCTTGGTATTAGGACAGAAGTCATTGGTGGGGTAGGGAGGACGACCTTTTACACAGGAGCCAGTCACTTTGCTGCTGCTGGTTATTTTTGCTGCTAAAGAAAGGAGACAAAGCCAGGTGGTTTAGCAAAACCTCAGTTATTTTGTATTGTGTATGCAGTGGATATACAACTGTCATACATTTAACTTGTATAAACTCAAATACAGGTTTATTATATCTTCTACTGCCATTTTGCTTGAATGTTTTTTGAGAGATCATTTGAGAATCTAGAAGCTTTAATGGTCCTTTCTGTTCCCAGGACTCTATCCACCAAGAGCCAAACTTGTAATTCAGAGACATCTGTCATCACTAAGTGATAATGAGCAAGCAGACATTTTTGAACGTGTTCAGGTAATACCTTAGAAGCTGTTCTTCCCAGTTGGAAAAAGACCGTGATAAAATGGACTAGATATTTTTGCTTTTGATTATGTTTGGTTCGTTATGTAGTTGATCTAGAATTTACTATTTTTCTATCAAACATCATACTGAAATAGCATGCTCCAACTTAACCTTATGTGTGATACACTGCTGTTGGAAAAGTTTTGTTTCCCAAACTTGCTGAGATACTGTGTGTTTTTTACCCAGAGTGTATTTTTTTATTCCGGGCTTAGTTTTTCATCTGTAAACATATTTCCCTGCTTGAAGGTGATGTGGGAGTAGGCTGAGAGCAGGAGAGACATTCATGTATCAGGAATGTGTGTGGCATTTTCAGAATTTGCCTTTTTTGACTGACTTTGGCGCAACATTCTGGTGTAAGCAGCTGTACTCTAGTGGATGAAGTTACAGTGACTTAAGCTTCCAAAGGCTGCGCTCCTCTATAGATTCCTGAAGAATAGAGTGGCTTGGTTTCCTTATGCCACTTGTAAGGCTGTATAGTAACAGACAATCTTAGAAAACAAAATGTATGGGCCTAAGACTCCTTTCTCTCTACAGCCTGCAACATTTTTCAGTTTTTGTTCTGTCTTGCTCAGGAGTCTGAAGGCACACAGACAGAATTGCAATTCAACATAGTAACAGTGCACTCTGGCATTTGGTGTACCAGAATATTAATTTTGAAGAATACCTACATAGGAAGGAAAATAAGCAAATCATGACTTGAAAGACAAACTCCTTTCTTTGCTGTTACTGACAGAAAATGAAGCCTGACAATGACCAGGAAGAAAACGAACTTGTGATCTTACATCTCCGTCAGCTCTGTGAGGCTAAGCAGAAAACACACGTCCACATTGGTGAAGCACCATCGGTAAAGCTTGGTTTTGTGTTATTCCTCTCCCTCTTCCCACCCTATTAAAATGCTGTCTTAATTACTAGTAGGACCACTGCTAGATTTCTTCAGGAGTAGCTGAAGCTGGGTATTGTAATTAAGAAAGGACTGTCCAGGAAAAGAAATCTGATTTAATTTGTAGTGGCTTCCTTGGGTTTTATAAATTCAGGGGACACGACAGAAAGAAAGACAACCAATTGCTTTTATATTTCCTTACGTTGTGAGGGTAGCTCTTCTTTTTCTTTCCCCTTTGATCCCTGCTCCCAAGCAATAATATCTAGGGAGGATAGGAATGAAGAGGGCATTGGTTTCAGTTTAAACTGTGAACTTACCTTGCAAAGGAAATGGGCAACAGTATTGTTAAATTGGTATGCTTTTACAATATCGTCTTTGGGGATGGAATGTGCCTTTAACAGTGGGTTGGTTTGTTTGTTGTTTGGGAGACTGTTTTGGCTTTTTGTTTGAGGTTTGGTTTTTTTTTTTGAAGGAGGGTAGTGTGTTTGTGGTGGTTTTTTTAATATGGCCAAGGGTATTTTGTTTCTTATGTAACTCTTGGTTCAGCTCTAGTCTTTGGAAATAGTCTTCACAATTGAAAAAAGTATTGGCAAAGCTGAATAATGTTCTTGCTCATTTCAACAGGTCATTTCTAACAGTGTGATTCCAGAAAGCACCACCAGTGGTGGCAGGTTTAAACTTGATGTTCTGAAAAACAAGGCCAAGAAATCCTTGACTAGCTCTCTGGAAAATATCTTCTCAAGGGTAAGTTTAACAACTCATTATCATCAGCTGTCCCAAATACCCTTGACTATAAAGGCCTATCAGGTTGTTTTTTGTTTTGTCCTCAGTCTGATAAATGCTTAATGAAGCAATATCCCCGTTGTGAAATCTGTGAGTTGCAGCTGGGTTGATTGTGTCTTAACTGTACTAGAAAGTTTACAGTAAGGCCACACATACTGAGGCGAAAAAAGACAGATTTTTGAATAACAAACATTCATTGTAGGTGGCAAGTGAGCTAGCTGAGTACTGTCAGATGTGTTGCTTCAGAATAAAATTTAATCAGGGTGGTTGCATGATACCATAAAGAGACGTTGTCGGTTTTTCACAGTGTGAGTAAATGTGCCTGCATATATGGGAAATCTTTCTGCTATGAGAAGTAATGCCTTCCAGCTCATAGCTGAAATTGCTCATATTAGGCACTAAGAATCTTTAAAATGTAGTAACAAAGTTCCTTTTGCAGGGGAAAAAAAAGCAATAGTCTTAAATAAGTGAGTTGATCTTCATTTTAATGTTCCTAGCCAGATATGATGTGAAATTGCAGATAATCACTGAAACTCTCTTACATGAAATAGTCTTTTAGTAAAGAAGTCTGAATGGCAAGTTTTGCTTAGTGTCCCCTGTTCGGAAGGGTGAGTCAGAGAAGAGGGATATAGAGAAGTATCTGAAGAAGGCTGTGAGCCTGGGATCCAGTGTGTCATTATAGAGGAAATGTCATGAGCTGTGAGTATAGGATAATTTGGACCAGTGATATTAAGTTCCTTCTGCCAGTAACTTTAGAAGCACTAAGATGCACTTGTCCTGCAGCTTACATGGACATGTCATAAAGTAACCTACAAAGGTAGGATGCCACAGATGTTCCCTGTAAAGGAAACAAATCTTAGCCAGAGAGAATCCTTAGAAGTTACAGGTAGGTGTCAATTTGGTCTAGTACTGAAACTAGCAGTAAAACTCTCCTGGTCCAATTTGACCTCTGTGGTATAGCAGATTTTAAAAACTAGGGACTTGGTGTGAATATGGAGAGAGAGAAAGGGAGAATGTATGCGAAAGGGAGCAAAAGAGTAATAGCAGTCAGATGATCTGGGTAATTTCAGCAGTTTGGAATATCCTCAAATGGTGACAGCTACCGTTGTGCCTTTGATGAGTCTGGTTTCTTTTCCACATCTAAGGGACATGTGACTGGTAAGTGATCTAGCTCTGGTGGTGGGTCACTAACCCTGTGGAAGAAGCCTGTGTCACTGAAATAACTCAGCAAAGCATGTACAGCCATGCTGGCACTCCAGTCATGTCAAGGAAAAATCATCTGGAGGAAATACACTGCTCAAATTGAAAAGTCTCTGAAGGGAAATTTCTTATGAATAGATGTTAGGGGTTTTTTGGTATGGTATATTTCTTCTCACCAGGGCCACTGAGACATGCTGCATACTTTAATATAAGGATCTACCACAGCCCATGATTGAGTTCAGAAGAAGGGGACATGAATCTGAATTAGGGCCATTTCAAGTTTGCTGTTTATGAAGCAGATTTGCAATTGTAAGAAAGGCTGTCTCATCTTTAACTTGACAGCACGGTAGATCAGGAACAGCAGTGTGTTGCAGTGAGTCATGATACACATAGGGGTTCATCCTTGCAGATCCACTTAAAGGTTACACAATGCAAGACCAAGAAAAATTACTTAGAGTGCAGCTCAACCACTAATTATTTGTTTAAAGCAGGTACATGCAAGTGTCTTTGTGCAGGTGTGCTGTGTGTTATGTGCATACATGTGGTACACAATGACTGTTTCAGTAGTTCTTACTCTTCATCAGGCTATTACAACAAGCCTGATGGATCATGGTTAATTCCTAAAGGTATTTAATCACTAAATACTTATTGGTGTAGTGGGTTTTCCTCTCCTTTAAGCCAGGTGCTGATGGTATTGATGTAATAGAGCTAATTATGCATAAGTTGCCATCTTTATTTAAAAGTACATTTAGTAACAAAGAGACCAAGAAAGAACTTACATTCATTTTGCTTTGTTTTGTTTTGTTTTGTTTTGTTTTAAGGTGGCATTCGGCATCTTCTTATAGATAAAAATTTTTAAATGAAAGTTAGAAAGAAAGAAGTATGTAACCAGTATCTAGGAGCACTTTAATTGGATGGCTTTTTAGCTAGGTAAATAGCATCAAGGGACATTTTAAGCCACTCACTACTTGCCTTGGGAAACATGCTGGTTTCTGTGCCCTGGCTTCACATAGTCCCAGAGGAATGTCACTTCTTCACTTGTTTGTTTTGCTGGACTGATCTTATTTTTGTGAGGTTTGAACCAAAAACAGGCTTCCTAATGAGGTACTTCAGAGAAATAAATATAACCTTTCTTTGACCTCTTGAACAGATTTCATCCAGTCCATGCTGCACTAACCTCTTCTGTTGTTGTTCTTTCTTAACGAAAAAGACTTTTTTACAGTGCCAAAATTGTGCATTTTCAAAGGTAGTGAGGAACTTCCAAGTTATACTTTGTTTGTGACTTTTTGGGAGATTCAGTGAAGAGATGCTTCAGGCAGAGTATTTATTGGTAATGTGCTTAAGTGGGATAATGTACTTAAAGGGCACTCTAAGTCTTGGAAATAACTCTTACCAGGACAAAGTAGGCTAAATAAATTCTGATGATGTTGACAAAACTTCCCCTGGAGTTTCAAGCATATCAAGAGGAGCTCTGTCTATAGTTTTCCTAAATCCTAGGCTATTTTTCTCCTGATAAAGTACTGAAAGCAACTTGCTTCAGCAGTCAGAAGTATCCAACTGCAAACATCATCAGGAGTTAACATTAGGAGTGAAAGGTAGTCAAAAGTGTTGTGGATCTATTGCCTTTTCTTGTGAAACCAAAGGACTCTTACAGATTCAGCAAAGATCCTTTAACATAAATTTCTAGCAAATTTGCATCAGGTTTATCTGCATTATAAATGAAAAGTCTTGTCTTGTCTGGTGCTATTTGACTGGATTTGCTGCCAAGAGAGCATTTTTTCCCAGTTTTAGTACTTTTACTCCTTTTGCTCAGGTGGGCTTAATTTGTCTGAAATGTTTCGGTATCGATAAACTGTGTCTCATGGGTCTGTGGTGTGTCAGATGCATCCATCAGGAGCAGTGCATGCACAGTACTGAAGTCTGGAGTTTTTTGACCTCAGCTGTTTAAGCCAACTTAGCTACTTTGCCTCGGTCTAGTCAGGAAATACTCACTTGCCTCAAACAATAGGGCTGCAGGTTTAAAACTCCTGGGAGCAATGCAGGAGAAGATACAGTTTGGCCAGTTAAAGATGTTGTTTTTTGTAAAGTCCAGTGCTTGACCCATGATCTGTGGTCTTACGTCAGACGTGTCGCATGCCTGAGCTGTCCCGTGTCCACCTGCACAGGTGTTGCCATCTTTGCCTAACCTTCAGAGAAAGAGGAAAAAGACCAGATTAAATTGCTTGCCTTTTTTCTCGCAGGGAGCCAACAGAATGCGAGGCCGCCTGGGAAGCGTGGACAGCTTTGAGCGCTGCAGCAGCCTTGCTTCTGACAGAGTACGTAAGGAGCTTAGCTTAAACTGGTGTTTTCATACACGGGTGTCAATGAAGCGTAAATACGGCACTCTGCTTTAATTTGAAGGAAGTAGAACAAAGCACATCAACTTGCAAAACTCAAAGATGTTTCCACTGGGAGGCAGAGGGTGTAAGAAAGCTGGGGTTTATGTTGACGTGAAGCTTCGGTTTTAATCTGATTGCCGGTCCTTTTTTCCTACACTTCCCTTGCTCTTACAAATAACCAGGAATTTCTGGTTTCTGCCTTGTTTTACTGAAGTAATTAAGTAAGGTCATGTCTCAACAAAAGGAAGTGCTCTGAAGGTGAAGAATCCTTTCTGTAAGTAATAGTTGCTTTAGGGAAGTACCTAAACACAGCTGTTGGGGATGCTGTATGGTCGCGAGAGGGCGGAGCTCTGTTCACTTTCATTTTATTTCCTGTTTTTAAAGTTTTACCTCACATGAGGGTTGGTTACTGGTTTTCCCAGGAGGTGAAGATTCTGTTATGGTTTTCCTGCTACAGTTACTCATGAACTGGCTGTGTAATAACAGTCTCTCTTCCAGGATGTTGCTGTGACGGTGCAGGAAGTATGCTCGCGATATGTCGAGGAAACTAGCTAAAAGCAGTTTCCCTAGTCTTTTCCATTCCTGTGTTTTCCCGAAAGAGACAGAAATCTGGTAGCTGGAATGCCAATCCCTGTGAGAGGATGCCTGGAATAATTAGTATGTTGTTTGTGTTGCGTATACATTTTTATTCCTCTCTCTGCTTTCCGATTTTGGAAGAAGGACGCTGCTGGTTTGGAGTGAACTATCAAAGGATGTCTGGTTTGGGTGATATTAGCATACAATAGGCTGTGACCCAGAAGGGGGAGAGGCTTTGGTGCCCCGCTGCTGGCGGCCCGTGGGTTAAGCGAGAGCTCTCGTAGGGCTCAGAGCCTCAGGCCTTACTCCGCCAGCACTTCCTTTCAGGACACTTCGCCGGGCGATTCCCCGCCAGCTACTCCTCCAGCGTCCCCCGTGTCCTCAGCCTGGCAGACGTTTCCCGAGGAAGGCTCGGACTCCCCTCAGTTCAGGAGGCGCGCGCACACCTTCAGCCACCCGCCCTCCAGTGCCCGACGGCGGATAACCTTCCAGAACGGGAGGTCCCAGAGCGCCCGGTCCCCGCTGCTGCGGCAGAACTGCGTGGAGGCGGCAAGGTGAGTCGGGGCGTGCCGTGCCACCCGCCCGCGGTCCCCTGCCATTCCCCTGCTCCAGCCTCACCCGCATCCCTCCTTACGGAGGCTGCCACAGCCCTGCTTCTGACAAAGTACGTAAGGAGCTTCGTTCAGATTGGTTTCTGCACTTCTGTGGGGTTGGTTTGTTCATTTATTGATCTGTTCTCTGCCTGTCTTCTCTGCCTCTGAGTAGTTTGGTACTTTGCAGTAACTCAATAATCCCTGAATTAGTGGTTCGGGGGAGGCATCAATCCATCAAATTGATGATTCGGCTGGATGCGAGCACCAATCTGTTTATTTATTTGTTTGTCACCTCTGAGCTGAGCCTTCTTGGCAGTCCTGGTAGTCAGACCCTTTGGAGAAGAGGCCCTCAGCGCTTTGAACGGCAGAGATGGCAGCCTGAAACTTTTATGCCAGGATGAAAAAGGCACTGACAGCTTCAGGTGTCTGTAGCTGTGTTAGTCAAAGCTCACAGAGAGTATGTCCAGGTTTAAAACTGGTGAGGAGTCTTGCAAAAGGACACAAGGATTAAACACATCCACTGAACTCTGAGGCATTGATTTCCTCATTTGCCTTTCTCCAGAGCTTCCCTCTATAGCTTCCCTCTGTAACTTCTTTCTCCTTCCTTTTTGGAGATTCTCCAGCTGTTAGCATATGGAACACTGTTCCTTCAGGTGTTCCTTCACTCAGCAGAAGAGGTCCCCAGAGTTCATTGTGGGCCTCTGGTTGTACCTTCTTTTTCTCCTCTATGCTGGCTACCTGCAGTTAAGTGACTATACAAACTCCAAACTCAGGTCCAGATGAGCTGAATTTTTTTCTGTTGGAGCATCACATTCTCCAATTGTCTGTTTCAGTGCTTGGCTATAATCGTACTTTTTGTGGGCTCTTTTCTAAAAATGGCTTTAAATAGTAATTTGTCACCTGTTTGATGTCTGCATTAAAATATCAGTGTGAATGCTGCACCAGCAAGTAGAGGAGGGCAAAAAATTTTATTCTGTTTTGAGAGCATGGAAGGGAGTGAAGGGTAAGAAACTAGCCTTTGTTAAATTGTGTTTCTATAGAGATAAATAATGTGTTTTTTACTGAGATAAACTTTTTTCCCATTGCCCGTGTTGTATGCAAACAGGAAACCCTGACAGTTCAAAGTGAAGGACTTGCTGACTACATTTCTTTGTAGTAACTTGTAAGAACTCGCTGATTAAGTGGCATCAGCAGATTTTTAGTCAAAACAGTTTGTAGCAGTGTGGTTCTCGGCTGAAATTTTTCATTCTTTCCTTTTGAGGATTAGTCATAAATGTTAAGCAAAAGAAACTGAATTAGTTTTTATGTCCCCTCCAATACTTGTTACTACTGCTAAGTAATATTTAACTGTGTAGTAGGACTACCTTTCTTAATTTAATTACTTCACAGAAATTTGTCCAGAAAGACTGCATTTGAATGATCTCTACTTCCTAATATGTTGTTTGCAAAAGCAGAAGAAAACTGAAGGGGAAGAAACAATGCGGTTCATATTATTGGAAGCAGGTTTCTGAAGATATTTTCTGAATGTTTAAGAGATTATTTTTTCTAAATTTGCTTTGAGAATAAATAAAGCTAAAGAAATAAGGTGATCTCCCTGTTCTGCAATGTCATTGAAAAGTTTTTTAATAGAAATCAGCTGTAACAGCAAAATCAATATCTCCAGTGAGCTGCCCAGGAGTGCACATGGTACATTTTATCTTCTGGGAAACAGAGTTAATGTAAGCCAAGATGAGGTATTTGGCCAATGTCTCTAATCTGGTGGTTTTGTTGTTATATCCAAATCCATGCTGACCCATCTGCTGTGTTCTCTTGTTGCCTGCACAGTCCTGTGGTCGGGGTTCGGCGCGCTCTCAGTGAGAGTGAATCTGCGTCACCTGGTCTCCCCTCCTCTCTCTCTGCCCCTTCTTTCCTGAAAAGCTTTTACCAGGGCTCAGGAAGGTTGCTCCAGCACTCAGAAAGTGACCTCTCCAAGAGGTGAGAGCATTGTCTCCTGCCTAGTTCTCCAGTGCCACCAGCTTAACAGCAGGATTCCCAGTGGAATGCAGCACATGGCATCTCTCCCACTCTGCCTTGTGCTCCTGCATTTCTAACAGACTTCCGTGATGCAAACGGGCAAACAGGCTTTTGGATAAAAAAGCCTGTTAAAAACAGAGGCTTCTATGCTGACACCTAGCAGCTGTTAACCTATTTCTGTTGTAGTGTTGTAAATCTGCTGCATTGATTTGTCACGTGAAATGCAGTGGATTTTAGGAGTGTTATGCCAATTTAATGCTTTCTCTGCTGAATGCAAACCAGCATGTGTTGCCATGATCATTGGCATGTGAAAATAAGAAAAGAGCAATGTGAAGAGTGTGCAGTACTAATGTGGGATGCCTGTGCATGAGGAAGGGGAAACACCAAATTAACTGAGTGATACTAACTGTGAGGCGTTTAGAGAGAATTAACAAATAACTTCTAGTTGAAGAGGATTTGGGAAGAAGCAAAGGTAGGAGAAGTGGCAAAACACCCCCCAAACCTGTCTCTTACAGATTCTGTTTCGGGTTCCAGTCCAGCTTTGTTTGTATGTTCCCTTTAGATAGTGGACTTGATCCAAGCTGGACCAATGCCCAGGTCAGTTTGTACAGGCAGTGGACACCATTAAACCAAGCTTTCTAGATTTGGAGAATGAATGATTGAGTATTGTATGAAACCTGTACTTTATTGCCAGATAATTCCAAACTGAAGTTTCTGAGATACTGTTTTTGGAATTGGTTATGCTGGCAGGTCAAGGTATGCTGTGTTTCATTAGAGTGGAGTTTTGAACTCTTAAGGTGGGGGGATTTTCAAGAAGTAATTCCCAGAAGACCACCATGTTTCTACTTAGGTTTTACAGTATACACATTCCTGATATCATTTGATCTTTAATTTGTATGAAGACTCTTGTGAAAATGGCTATGGGTCTTGCTGGGAGCAACTGGGCCTGAACTATGGTGGTGAGGAAATTGCAGTAGCAAGAGTGCACAGTTAGTCTCTAGTTGGGTTTGTGGAGGGAATATGACAAGTATAGTCAGAAAGAAGTGCCGAGTGAATAATGCTGATGTGGTAAGGGTCACTGAGGTAATCCACTTCATCTGGCTAATGGGGAATGAAATATATTGTCCAACTGATGGTGGCCAAAACTTGCAAATGTATGTTATGCCATCAGGTTTAGGAATGAGAGGAAGTTCTAATTTTTTACAGTGTTTTTTCTTGTGGGTTTCTTCTTTGGTTTGTTGGGGTTTTTTCCCTTTGTTTCTTTTTCTCAGAGAGGACCACCATCTATCCCAGTGGGATCAGTGTGAGGTGTTCTTAGCCTTCTCTTGTGAGTGAGTATATGATAGGTTGGAATTAAGCTTTGCAATCTGCAAACCATAAACTGTTTGACTGTTAGGAACCCTAATTAAAACTTTGGTGCATTTTCCAGAATAATCATGGTTACTGTGCATTCATGAAGTGTGGAATTCCTATTGTGCTGGAGAAAAATTCTGTAGAGTCTCACTGCTTTATCATGTAGCTTTGAGACTAGACATGATGCAGCAGGCAGCTTTTCTTGGTGTTCTGGCAATCTTAAATGTGAAGGAGGAGAGACAGTTTCAGTTGGAATTCATTTTGGAAAGATTTTGGAATTGTAGCAGTCAGATGGGCCTATGCAAAGAGAATGCTATAGAATGGCATGGGATTTTTTCTTGGGGTTTTTTTGGTTGTTTTTTGTTCGGGTTTTTTTGTTTGTTTTTTGGGTTTTTTTAATTGAATCACAGAATGGTTTGGGTTGGAAGGGAGCATTAAGATCTTTTAGTTACAGCCTCCCATACAGTTCCATTCTTTAAGAAATGAACAATATAGTAAATTTTGGCATCAACATAATATTTGTAGGTGCCTTCAGAATATTTTTATGGCATTGTCAATGCATTTCTCTGGAGAGAAGGCTAGGATGGAAATGGTCTCCACACAATCTTGACTTTTGGCAAGTGTGTTGTGCAGCATTCAATATTAAACAGAGTTGCAGATAAGGAGTAAAAATAAGGTCTAATCAACATAGAGATAAACAAGGATTTTTAATATAAACATAAAAGCAGTGCTTTTAAAAATGGAACAACCTTCAACATAGGTTTGCCTAGCCCACAATTTCTCTGTTCATTGCACTGCTGTGCAAGGATAATTTAAGCTGAATTTGAATTTGAACAGATTCCTCTTTTTAAAAACAGCTTCATGTCTCATGGAGGAAGTAAACTACCTGAGAATATTCTTTAAACAAAATAGCAGAAAGTAATTATTCAGAATAAAAATATATGACATGAGTGAGAACCAATAGAGGGGTGTAAACTGATAGAAACTGGTTTTTCTTCTTCCCAGATGGGAGGAATGCATCGTGTATGAGTCTTATGTATAGGCTTCTACTAGCTGAAGTTCTGGGGAGTTGAATTCTGTGCTCGATCTGGGGGATTTTGCACCATCTCGGCCTCCAAATTGCAAAGTAGATTGCATTGATTCAATTGCTACTTAGAGCAGTCAAGAAGAGAAGTTGAAATGAAAGGAAAATGGGGAAAAATACAAGTCTTGGCGTGAACAGCAGCAGTATTTATTCACAAGTCACTTGGCTTTCATGGACTCAAGTGCAAAATAATTCAGGTAAGTATTATGTAAAGAGTTCACAAGAAATGGGGTAGCATTGTGGTTTTTTAAATATCAGTCTTCGGGAGCATTTTAAAGAACAGTTGTGGAAAGAGATTTAGATAATTAAACCAAGCAATAAGCATATTTGTAATCTGACTAATTTTTTGAGATTTCTTCTTTCTTTTTTTTTTCTTCCTCTGAAGTAGCTGTCTCATCTTCATGCTGTGCACCCTCTGATAGAATAGTGAATGGGTGAAACTGAGTTGCAGTTAAAACCTGAGAAAAACCTTAGATGATCAGTACTCTGTATTCTTGAGTACTTGGGTTATTGCTTGGAACAGCTTAAGGATGAAAGTACAGACTGAAATATTTGAGGCATTATGTTGAATTTACAGCTGTTCATTTTTTATTGTATACAAGCTGATAAATGCATTTTGGTTTCTGTATTGGGCCAGAGGCATAGGCTAAGTAGCCCTACAGAGAACCATTATTCTCCAAACTGAGTTGTGATGCATATGTCTTAAATACAGAGTATTACACTGTTATCTTTTTCCAGAGATTCTTCCACTAGGTGACCTTGCAACACATTTCCCATGTAGATGTCTGCTTAGGTGGTAGTGAAAACTCTGCTCTGCTTTTCAATAGCAATGACCGAACTCTATTTAAGAAGTTGTTTTCCTTGTTTTGGAGATGCTTTGGCTGTTAGTCTCTCCACTCACATTAATAAACCTCTTCATTTTGGTGGGAGCTGACAGCTAATTTTTTTTCTTTACCCCAACCCTGTTTAGAGAAACTGGTTTTTGCACCAACCTCCCAAATCTTTTCTTTAGGCCAGGAGAGACTACCATTTTACTCTGACTTCTTCCTGCTTTCACCCTGTAGGGTATTGTTTCACACGTTCAGATCTGATACTAAGCTAGGAGTTGTCTGTCTTGAAATGAGGAAACTTTCTTTGCTCCCTTTCTACCCTCCCTTTCCTAAGTCTTGGTGTTTCCCTGGGTTAATATGACAAGGTGTGTTTCTGAGACTTGCAGAAGTTTTCCTCTAATCACTTATCAGACAGCTCTTTGAAAGAGGAGGTGATTAATATTAGTTGCCTAAAATGACAGGGGATTTTTGTGAAGGGAGGATTTAACAGCAGCATGCAGGTCCTCAGAACTGTATGGTTTGCACACTTCATGAGGTAGCGTACGTGATTAGTTCATCCCTATGTAAACTCCATGACTCAAATGGTGTAAACAGCTTAGTTTCATACCCTAAAATAGCCACCTTCTTATTCTGACTTTTCTGTGAGTTTTGCTACTGTAAATTGAACACTATTCCTAGGACTGTCTAGAGGCACAGTAGCTGAGCATAGATTTTTGTACATAGCAGTAGAAGGGAAGTTTTCATTCCCTTGTTATGTAGCATTTAGTAAGCCCTGGAATGACTCAGTATTTGTGTTATAACGTGTGATGACATGTAAGACTTGAAATAGTAAGCAGTAGTTCTGTTATATTTATTTATAGAAACATAAGTTAGAATTATATATATCCAAACTCAGTATCCCATTTCCAGGAGCTGTTGCACTGAAATACCTTTGAAAAACAGCACCTATAGGTTCAGAATTAGTGTCACAGTCTATGTAGTCTGTGTTTGGCTACCACGGGCAGTGGTTACCCATCACCAAAGACACAGAGTTAGATAAAGAAGATTGTCACAGTCGCTGTTTAGGTTAATGCAACATGGAGATCTACGAAGACCACCTACCAATAGTGTGATGCATGGGGAACTGAGACACTACAGGAGCTAAATGAGGAGTGGGGAACACTCCAGACTATGTGTTATTCAGGGCTCCCAACCAGTAGCACTGTTCTTAGAGGAGAGCAGGGGTGATGCCTTGTGCTGGGTAGGTGAATATGAAGTCATGGTTATTTCTCTGCCAGGATATGGAAGGAGGGTCTTATACTTTGGTATGCTAGTGAGTCCAGTTGGTCACTCAGGCTTATGAATATCAGGGAGCTGTTGTAGATCATTAGCACAGTGGCAGCTTTGGTCACCAAAAAGGCCAGCTCTAGCTTGGTGAATTCGGCACATTCATTCAGCACAGAGTATTAGTTGTGAAGTGCTGATTAAGATAGTGTAGCTGGTGGACTGGTGTAGCTGAAACTTCATAGTCCTCCCTTGCAGATCTCTCCTGTGCAAGCCAGATGTGGGGGGACGGACTGTAGCTGGCAAACTGCAATCATCTGCACCTGCCTTACCACTAAAAACATAGTGAACATGCTGGGCTTTCCTTTCATGTGAATTTTTAGGATCCTGGCACTATAGCATGGAAATTTGTTACAGGATGAAGGTTTAAGTGTAGCTACTGTTGTGGTATAGCTGTTTTCCCTGTCATGAAGGTGAAGCTGCAGAAACAGCTCCCCGTTTGATGTTCTCTTCCTAAGAGCTTGTAATTGTGCCTTGTGCTGTTGACGTTACGTGAAAGGATTTGTGGCAGATAATCATTGTACCCATTGCTATATAATATCTGTGCACGTAGTTTACTACCACAAATGCAAAATTTTGAAATACTTCTGAAAGTGGATCAAGTACTTATGAAACTGAAATGTCTTTTTCTCTGGCAGCAGTCAGTAGAAAGGTATGCTTAGTGTGTCCTCCCAGTAAAGCTTTCCTCTGTCCTCTCCTTACTTCTTCCAGCAGCATAAGATAATATTAAAATTAATGTGTAGTTATGTTTCTACATGGCAGCTGGGGAGAAGATCTGCCCTCTGTCTGCAGGGGCTCTGTTCCTACAGCTGGAGATGCTGATGAAACATGAGGACATCTGTCCCCATTTATCCAAGTGATATGTCCACTTCTTGAAGCTTAGGAGACTGTATGAGAAGGCAGAACCTTGTCTCTAATGAAATATCACCTGTGAGCTCAGCATGACATTTAAAATGGCACTAAGTGGAGTGTTGTGCTCCACTGGAGCACCATCTCTGCTTTCAGGGGTGTTACATCAGATCTCTCCCAGACGACTGATGTATGGCAAAACAAAACCCATTGCTGTCAAAGTAGGAGGCTAAGTATTACCATGTTTCTCTCTTAGCTTCTCCAAAAGTTAAGCTTTTATTCTAAGCTTCCAGCTAAGCCCTGTGTGAATGCTATGAATGCTTCCTGGTGGTATATAGTGCAAACTTCACAGCACTGTGCTACAAGAAAACAATTGGGCACTTGAGTATTCAAGGTAAAGCTCACACACAGCACGCTTTGCCTTCTTAAGCTTCCCCGCAAATGCTCCTGCAGGTTTGGTTATACATTAGACAGAGTTAATAAAGATTTTTTTTTCCCCCTACAAGGAATACTGACTTTAAATACCCCATCTGCTTTTTCTTTCCTTCAGTGATGGGGAGGGAAAGAAAAGAACATCAACCTTCTGCAGCAGTGAATCTCTAAATGCTGTGGGGGCCACGCTCACACCTCGCCGCATCTCCTGGCGGCGGAGAATATTCCTGCAGGTAGCTTCACCTATGAATAAATCTCCTTCCAAGATGCAGCATCCAGGTCTGTGTGTGCTTTTAAAGAAAACAAACAAGCAGTTGTTACTTAATACTGTAGTGAACTGCAACATGTGATAATATGAAAGGGAGAAGGGACTCAGTGTAGTACAATATTCATGCTAGAACCTTGCCAGGGATCAGTTGTGCTCATTTGGCTTTAGACTATTTAGGCTTTTGTTGCTTTGAAGAGAGGATTTTGGCATCAAAGTCAAATGAATTGCAATCTGCCATAGCTGCTGCAGCAAGGAAATTAAGACAGGTCTCTTGCTGACAAAGATACCCTTTTTAACAGTTAGGAAATTTTTACCCTAGCCTGTGTACATAATAGGAGTATTTGCAGAAAATGGTAAATTTCATGTCTTGTCCTTGTAGTGCACATAGCACCTGTTGAGTGTATTAATAATTCTTACAGCTTTAAGCCATTTAAGGTAGAAACCTTTGAAATAGCTGAAAGCATGCTATTGATAAAGTCCTGTTTGGCAGAATTCAAAACCATAGGCTAATTACAAACTCTATATTTAGTGAGCATAAAGTGCTATAGCACTCTCTGTAGTGCAGGTTAGCAGATGGAAAAAGTTGCTTTTAATATAGAAGCTGTGGTAAATCGCAGCAGTAAACAAGTTCAGCTGTAAAGGAGACTTTATGGATAAATGCCTCATGGTAAGGCCTGAGGAAGGAGCTGACAGGGGAAAGGTTTGAAATACTGGGTGACCCTTTATTTAGCTCTGTTTGATTGAAATATAACTTTATTTTATGTGTAAACAAAACACTTATTTAAAAAAAAAACCCTCTACTGTTGAACTGCATTTTCTCTGTCTTTGGAATCAGCAACTCACTGCTGAATGTGAAAGACAGCTGGTTTTTTTCTGCTATGACATAGATTTTCGTATGTCAAACAATCTGAGTTTCCTGTAATAGCTTTCTGATTCTTTGCAGATGGTCATGATGGAAGTGAATTGTTACCCTTATCCCCTCTTGCTCCACCCCTGGAGGAGGACCCTCTTGTTCTAGTATTGCAAAATGAGGACGGTCCAGATAAAACTGGAGAGAGGAAAAACTCAGAAGAACTACAAAGTCTGTGGAGAAAAGCCATCCATCAACAAATTCTGTTACTTCGAATGGAAAAAGAAAACCAGAAGCTGGAAGGTTAGCTATTTAGAAAATGCCCCTAAAAGCTATTGCAGATTCTGCTGCCTGAAGATGAAAGCTGTTCTGGTGTTGGGCACCTCAAACAGAGATGTGGTTCTGTAACTTTTTAGTTAACAGTACTAGAAAAAACCTGTGTTTTCCTAGTCCTGTCTCACAGTCTACCAGGTTCTCTGTCTACCTGACTTTAAAATGAGTAATCTTAGTGACAGAAGAAAGTGATAAATTTTTGGTTTTGGGTGCATGTTAGACAAGGGATGCTACAGTCTGTATTGTATCTGTCTGAGTCCAGGAGTTCTAATGTGAAGTGGAGTGAGGAGAACAGGAGCTGTGTGAACACTTAGGTATGGTGAACTTTACCCTTTCTATCTCGTTTCAGTCCTTTGCAGCTCATGGCCTTTCTCTCCAGGCTTTTTGTTCTTCATTAACCACATCACAGTGGTAATTTATTAATGCTTGAATCCAAATATGATTTTTGAGCAGCTGGCTCTTGAGGTATGTCAGAAAGTTCTGTTTTTTGGAACATGAGCACTGTACACTGAAAATTGAGTGCTGCTAGTGAGGGATCTAGAGTTGACTGTTCTGATTGTCAGTTGCCTGAGCTTCTGGCTAAGATATTTTATTGTGACTGGTCAAGACTCACACAAGTAAAAGATAGGATGCAATGTCTGTGCTAGCATATAGAAGTTCTTCAGTATAATAGACTAACAAGCTTTTGGTGCAAGTTGAAAATTCCAAGTGTCCTCTCTGCAACTGCTGCCTTCATCTTCTCCTTTATGCTGTATAACCTATATGGTAGTCTGATTCTTCAGACAAAACATAATGATCTTGTTAAGGTCAGTTAACTCTTTTTCGTTCTTTAGACTAGCTTACTGGGAAGGCAGGGAGAGGAAAGAAAAACAACAGGACAGAAGCCTTTCCATGTCCCTCCAAGACTACATCCTTGAATGTATTTCCTGCACACATAGTGTATTTCTCTACAGTTTGTCTCCCTGTTGACACACAGTTCTGTGGAAACTCCTAGATTCAAAGGGAACATCTAGAGAGAACTTCAGCCAAAATCTTCATTTCATAAACCATTTTAGCAAATAGTCTATTGTTGTGGGGTGAGGAAGCTGGAGTTTTGCTGGGGTGACTAATATCATGTTATTCCCTCTGTTACTTCAAGCTGCTGAGGGGTAAACTCTTCGCTATACCCAGCCCGTGTGGCTAAGGGCACTGAAAACTGTTAAATCAGTCCAGTTCCTTTAAGACTCAGTTACCAGTTGCTTCCGTTCTGTAACAGACATGTAGAAAGTAGGTTATTCCTACCTGATCATTTGTGGTGAAAACAGGAGTGTTGGCAGTGGAGATGCCAAACTGGCACACATTTGCCAGCCCTCATTCTTGGTTTGTGCTCTGAGGAGCATGTCTCCATTCTTATTTTCAGGTTCATAAGTACTGCTAGTGAAACTGGTGTTCTGGCTAGCTAGAATTCATCATCTTATTTTCAAAGGGTGAAAAGTAAACTATTCTAGCACCTATCTCTAGGTTTCCTTCCTGTGGGCTGTTATAACATGGGCCATATTATGGACAGGACATGTGCAGAGCTGATACATTCCAAACAAGCCTTGGTTCAGGTGGTTCTTGGCATCCTAGCCTACAATTAAATGTTCATCTCAGGAAAGGGAAATGTAGTAACAGAAATGCAGAAATTTCTTTACTTGAAGCCAGGTTCCTACCTGTGAATTTCGTAGTTGTATGTATTCGACTGGTTTAAGACTGGAATTGCTGTGGAACTGTTTCCAGTGGTTTTGTGTTAATCACTTGTTGACTTTTATGTACAAAATATTAATAGAACCTCTTTTCCTATTCCTTTTGCTGTCGAGGAGACTTGAATGCTATTAGTTCTTTATTTTACAGAAGGTAAGTTCTGTCAATTGTGCAAACTTGCTTCCTTTTTGTTTTCCTTTTTTTTTTTTTCTGAGAAGCTAGAAGCTCCTTTCTCCAGTAGGTCACCTAGAAATATAAGAGCTGCAAAAAGTAGCAGGCCACCTAGCAATGACTAGGAAAAATGTAAGGATGGCTGGAAACAGCCAAGGATGGGGTAGTAGGTAGGGCACGTGTGATCAATGGGCAAACTTCAGTAGGGTTAACTGCACAATTAATGTGGGAGTTTGTTGTCACACTGAAATGTGTTACTGCTGTCTTGAATCTGTTGCATGCTGCCTCTGAGAGGGAGAATTCTTGGGTGAAATCGTACAGCAGTAGGGTAGCATTTGAAGTTGCCCCAGCTGAACTGCAAATTCCTGTGGTGAGATCACGTTCCTGTTTTTATAGCAGTGTACTGCACTTTGCATAATACCTGCTTCTGTATTGTAATACCCCTGTAGTATTGAATGGGTAAGATCTCAGAGTTGTAACATAGAGCTTTTGGAAATAATTTGTCATTTTTGAAGTGGGCTAGGCAATGATTCTGTGGATTAATCCAATATTGACTCTCTCTGAAGTGAGATGAGTAGGCGAAGGAACAGAAGGTCTTGTTTTGCAGGATGTATAAAAATATGAGCGAGAGTTTGCTTTTACCTAGAGGTGATGGTGGGGAAGTGAATACATTTGTAAGAGGAAGGAGGCTTCTGCAAGAGCTGTTGTGCACAGATCAAGGCAAATTTGGGATAAACTCAACTGCGGCTCAGAGGTCAAGCTGTGAAATGTACAGTCCACTCCAGTGACAGTTAAACTTATCTCTCCGAATTAGGACACATACAAGTCTTGATTTCAGTTTTTTGTACCAGTAGTTAGAGGGATCGGGGTGTTTTTCTGCATGTGCATCATGAATAATAAAATTCCCAGAGTTAATTTCTTAGTAATGGAAATGAAAGCTGCTTCTCCATGAAATGCCAGGATGACAATGCAGCTTTGTTTCAGAAGTAGTGTAATACTTTGTACCAGGTAGTCCTGTGCAACAAAGCTTTTTAGTTTATAACATCAAGAGTTCTGTGCTTCAGCACAAATATATCTTTTTGGGTATGGTTCATGTTGGTTCATTCTGTTTGCTAAGCCCAATGATGCCAGGTAGCAGTGCCAAGAGTTCTTCTCACTCTCTTAAGGGACATGTAAGAACTGGAACCAGTGTGACTGACTTCAGTTCAGACTTGCTTAGCTTGCTTGCCTAAATCTCTAATACAAACATTCATATGTTTGGGACTTTCCATACTAAAACAATCGTAATGTTCAATGTAAACATGAACAAAATGTTCGAGGGTGTTTTTGCAGAGCAGGTGCTGTGAGGTTTTGTTGAATGTGGGTTTTTTTGCCCCAAGCTTTAAAAAATGTTTTTATGAGCTTCATGAATTGCTATTATTCATGACCCAGTAAGAGAAGTTAAATTGTTATATGCAGCATCTTACAACAACTGTCCCCATCTAAGCTATAAACTAATAAATTGTAGATGTATTTATCCCTAGTCAGCTTATTGGATAGATACATCTAACTTGAATGGGGTTTGTATATTTGTTGTTATCTTGTAATTTTCTGATATTCTGGTTTTCCATGTGCTCTTCCTTTTTGTTCTGTGTTCTAGCAAGCAGAGATGAGCTCCAATCACGAAAAGTAAAACTGGACTATGATGAAGTTGGCACATGTCAGAAAGATGCCATAAATATTTGGGATAAGAAGTTACTAAACTGCAGAGCCAAAATCCGATGTGACATGGAAGATATTCATTCCACTTTAAAAGAAGGTATTTATGTAGGGGGGCTTTTAGCTATGAAAACTGAAGATCATATTTTTTGTTCCCTTCTGATCCAACAGAAATCTGCCAGCAATACACTTTTTCCAGTAGCAAAATATTACCTTCTTTTCACAGAGGTGCCCACCTTCTCCAGCAAAACATAAAATAGGTTCTGCTGTGTCTGCAGCTTGCAATGTCAGCAATGCAGAAACATATACAGTCATACTCCTGAAAGTAGCATCTTGTTTCCATGTATCATTACATCCAAGATTGAACTTGGAGCCTCTGCACCTCTGACCTTCTACTTTCTGATCAATGGATCCAATTGACTCTGAGTTTCAGATGCTCTGATTTTACTTGCTTACTGAGAAGGCTGGACCATGTTGTCTGCTGTGATCTGTGCCCAAAATCTAGGGAGATCAGAGCCAAGCTTTAGAGAGTCTGGAATACAGTCACATAGTATTTCATTTCCTGGAGTGAAAGGCTGGGGATTTTGTCTTGAAGTAGATTTTCCTGTGGACTAGCCATAGGCCAAGAGGGTATCCAGAGGGACTTGTTATGATGCAGATGTAGGGCCTGATTGCACTGCTCTGCCCTCTTCCATAGAATCTCATATCTGTGTTATAGATAATGAAAAATAATTCAGTCTAAACTGGCTGTGGTACAGAAGGGAAGTTTAAATTGCTACCAAAGTAAATGTAGTAGATATAAAGCAGTTCCTGTTAGTGACCTGCAGAAGTCTGCCAACGAATTACTTACCTTGATACCCTGTCTTCTGCTGTTGGATTGCAGTTCAGAGTTGGGAACATGGATATGGTATTTTTAACTTGTATTCTTCTTAAATAATTATTTACCTAGAAGGTATTAGGAGAGTTGACATTTTGACTTTCAAAGGTTGATTTACAGAGTCAGATATTGAAGGGAGATGTATTTCTCTGTGTCTATGGACTGACATGAGCAGCGCTTTGAGAAGGGAAAGAGGAGGTGGACTTCCCTGTACTTTACACTTGAGAATTTAGTTCAGACTTTCTAAACAGGTCGTTCTACATTCTGTGTGTAGTTGTGCATCTTTTCCTGCTGGTGGCTAACAGCTCAGAAGTGGCAAAGCAAGGGATATCTGTACCTCAGTTGCCCCAGCTACTGCTCAGTGTAATTGCCCTTAGTTTGTAGTTCACGTTTAGTTTGTGGGACTGGGCCATGGCTACTGAGTGAATGCACTGCAGAGTGGAGTTCACTTTGTAAGGGATCCTCCAGAGTGGTTCAGCCGAAATTATGACAAAGCAAATTCTTGTGTTGTAGCACTAAAAGTATCCCCCTGCTTAGGCCTCTTATTTTTTGACTGACCTGCAGGTGTACCAAAAAGTCGTCGGGGAGAAATTTGGCAGTTTTTGGCTGTGCAGCACCGAGTCAGGCACAGGCTGCCAAACAAGCAGCAGCCTCCTGACATCTCTTACAAAGAACTTCTGAAACAACTGACTGCTCAACAGCATGCCATCCTCGTAGATCTAGGTAAGTCTCTTCTTTCTGACTGGTTTTGTGGGTCTTTGAGTGAAAAACGCACCAGTCAAAATAGAAGCTGTTGCTGAAGATAGATGCTGCTCTACGAAGACCATTTTCTATGTCACCAGGATACGTTCTGTGTATGCCACTTAGAGTCCTGTAAGCAGATGATTTCTTAGGCTATGCCATTCATATTTATGCCCTTCTGCTTCTGTCTGAAAAGAGAAGTCAGGCAGTTGGTTCTGCAAGTACTGTGCAGATGAGAATATTAAATGAGACCAAAAGGTACAGTCTAAAATCAGTGGTAAGATACAGATTGATCTGGTTAAAGGCAAACTGCATATTAAAGCAAAGAGAAATGGTCTGAGGGAGGAGAAGTGCTGTTTGTCCATTGGATTGGGGATTTTCTTCAGAAGAATTGAATATCAACTACTCTTCTCTCTTTACATCAGGACGGACATTCCCTACACATCCTTACTTTTCCACCCACCTTGGAGCAGGACAGCTATCACTGTTTAATCTCTTGAAAGCATACTCTTTGCTGGACAAAGAAGTGGGTTATTGTCAAGGTATCAGCTTTGTAGCTGGAGTGCTGCTCCTACACATGAGTGAAGAACAGGCCTTTGAAATGCTGAAATTCCTCATGTATGACCTTGGCTTCCGTAAACAGTACAGGCCAGACATGATGTCACTACAGGTAAGTCAGTCCTTCTGGAGCAAACCAGAGTTTTAAATCATTTTTGAGCTCTCAGGGGTTGCTTAGGTTCTCCAGGGCCTTATGAAGCTTCCTATGCTGTTTTGGAGGTTGTAAGGTGCATGTATATTTTACTGTCAAACCCCTCTCTGCCTCTCAATTTGCAAACAGAGAAGTTTAAAACTTGCAGACTTTTTCCTGTTGCACATCCCTGTCATCTCTTCTTTAGAAATTCTGCTTTCTGCAATTTTGCCCTTCCTTTTCTTTTCCTCACTGCTCTCTTCCTTATGCCAGAAAAAAACTGATGTGCTTTGTCATGTGTGGATGGAGTTTAAAAAATAACTCGATTTTGTTTTTCTTCAGTCCATGAGTACTTGGATGTAGATTTCTCTCTCGTAAGGCCAACTCAAGTCAATAGTGACACACAGTGGCCAGTCAATGTATTCCGCAGGCATTTCTACTTGGGGCTGCTCTGCCTTGACTCACCATTTCCCCTCTTTTTCTCTCATTGTCTTCTACTCCATCACCCTCAGAGAGAGAAAACAGATGAATTTTTAATTGTTTAATCAGCTTATGCAGTGATACAAGCTCTGCAATATTATTTAACAGCTAGCTATAGATACTCAAGACTGTTCAGGAAGGAGAAAAAGTTTTTCAAATCTGTATGAATTTCAGGGTTTAAAGTTTGAGAAATCTTTCACCTTGACATGCAACTGTCCACTGACTTGAATAATTATATGTTATAAACCCCTTATGATGTAAAGAAATATACAACTGATGAGCTTTTATAATCCACAGAGGAGGAAGAGAAAACAAAGCAGCAGATACAAGTCTCCTTTTTTTCCCCATGGTCCCTGCGTAGCAAACAGTTACAGTTAAGTAAAACTTAAGGGAGAGTTTCAGCCCACTTTTCATGACCAGTCTCTTTAGGTGCTTATTTGGCAAATGTCCAGAGCAATGGAATAGATTGTAGTTAAAGAACCTGCATGTGCTTATTCTAAAAATGAGAGGGGACTGTGGATGTAAGTATGCTATAACAAGTTTGTTGTTGATGAACTAAGAGTGAACAGCCATAAAAATCATTGTTTTACCTCCTCTTGTTCCATTTCCCCCCACAAATATATTTTAAACCAGTGAGGGTCAAAGTGTGATAATTGCATGTTTGTGGGGTTTTTTTCCCTAGTAGGTGCTCTCTAAGTGTGTGTGTGTGTGTGTTATACTGCAGTTATAGAGTTCCAACATCTGATGATTTGAGAGCATTCATATGTCCAGGATTTCACATTTTAGTTTAAATGAGTGTGACTCTTTCATTGTAAGAACACTTTTAAATTTGAGGAAGTTTACCACTTGTAGTACTGTTTGCCTTTTAGATTAAATGGCCTGTCTTTTCCCACGCTTTGCTCCTAGGCAGTTCTTCTGTTAAAGTCTGCTCAAGACAAACTAGACAAGAAGACTTAGAGGATCTTACTATATTCGGGTTGTTTTCTAATGGGATTAGAGTATTGCAAATTCTTCTGCATTTACAGTAGTGAAACACAATCAAGCTTTTTGGCAGAATTGTACTCCTGTAGAATTGTTCACTCCTGTAGAAGAAAAATGTTGGATGATTCTTCAGGATAATGAAAACTTACTTGTCTTAGATTTTTCAGTTGTTGTCAGGAAAAAGTAGTAATCTAGATCCTTAGTTCATAATGAACTATTCTGCGATGCAATTCTGACTTCACACGTGTGTTTTGTGTTGGCACTGTCCAAACTGGGCTTAATTGGTGTCTTTCGCAATTAAAGCCGAGACTCAAATGCATGCACTAATTTAGCTGATTTGCCTAAATGAAAGTGATCCCTCTCCATGTACACAGTGCTGACAAACAGGTAGCTTCAAGGGCTCTCAGCTTTCGGTAGGGAACAAGCATGAGCTCTAGAAGTAGGAAAATAACTGGATCTAATGAGTCATTTTCTTATTGAGGAACAGATTCACCTTAAGCATAAAACAGTGTTGACAACAAAATTGGGCCTGACAACTAATCAATATATGTCTGCTTCTCATTGTCTGCTTTCTGAGAGAAGTGTTGCAAGGCATAATTTACCACAGAGTGATATTTTTAGCAATGAATAGCACTTTTAACCATTTTCCCTTGCAACCTTTTATAGGTTGTGTAGTCACGCTTTTTGCACCAGTATCTTAAATTCCTCAGGACCACTGGGAGGTGTGCTGGGAAATAATGTATGTGGTACACCTCTGTATAAAATGTGTTCTGTGGGTACAGAAACTGTGTGAAGTGATGACTGTAGCATTGGCATTTTAAATGCAGCAAAAATAAGGCCAAAATTCAGAGAATGAAAGCTGGAATGTGTAAATTTTGTCAGAAATAATTCTTGGAGAGTTTGGACATCTTGGAAGATGCACCTCTACTTTCATTGCTGAGAGACTGAAAGTTCTGGTTTGTTGACAAAGTTGGAGCAATATATTCCCTTCTTAACTTAAGCCTGTGAATCTGAAATGATACTTCATTAGTAATCAGGTTCAAACTGTTCTTTGTTATTGACTACCCTGTTGGTTTTAATTCATTAGTGGCAGGTTGTTTATATGTAAGTAGATACCTCTTGAGGCCCCAGGCGGCAATTAAGCTTCATTTTACTGTGCCATCTGTACTGCAGTTAATTTCCCTTGAATAAAATGTGAGTGATTTGGAAAACCGAGTAAAGCTGAACTTTTCTTTCTTTACTTCCTTTCTCCCCCAACCCCCTCATACACTGTAGATTCAGATGTATCAGCTCTCAAGGCTTCTACATGATTATCACAGAGACCTGTATAATCATCTTGAAGAAAATGAAATCAGTCCCAGTCTTTATGCTGCACCGTGGTTTCTTACACTGTTCGCATCTCAGTTCCCATTAGGATTTGTAGCCAGAGTATTTGGTAAGAAAGTTTATTCTGTTGCAATAATAAACAGTCCCATTGTGTTTTGAAACTCTCCAGGAGTAGTTTTCTACATGCTGGGGACATTTGGGGTGACTTGTGGGTGGCAAGTAGCAACACTTTTCATGGTGGGATGTCATCTCCTTTTTAAAGAGGAAAATCCAAAAGGTATTCCTTGAAACATCAGACTTGAGCAAATAATTATGTCTTCTCTTACTACCTAAGAGATTTCTGAAGTGTAAACAGCAGAAAGTTTATTGTTGCAAATGTATTCAGTTTATATCTGTAGAAAAGTTCATGTTGTCGAACTTGCAAACTGAAAAAAGAAAATGCATTTCTGAATTCAGATTCTAAAGTGCTTTCTAAAAAAAAATTCAAGCAAATTTGAACTTAAAGGCTGGTTTAGGTATTCATGTATATATTGAACAATTTCCAAGTCTTAGTATTTCATTCAGCTGGTTTTCTCATTATATGCTCCTCTTCAGGTAATGTCTAGTACAGAAACCTAAATATTGATTATGCCTGGTAGTGTTTACAGTATCAGAATGTCAAGTAAATGTTTTTGTCTTCTTTTCTTATCCATAAGAGCTGCCAGCTTAGTCAAATCTCTAGTAATGCACCTTTTTTTTTCAATTTAAAGTTATTTATTAATGCAAAGCTCACTGTACTTGTATATGCACCAAGAATCTAAATGCATGTGTAAGGTACTTCCTCTTAAATCAGATACTTTTTTCCCTTTGATCTTTCTGTTTTTGTGTGGCACCTTTTGTCTTTTCTTAAGAAATTCAACCCGACTTTGTCTCATGTTTTAATACTGGAGAGTGTTAGGTTCTCAATTTGTGTGGTGTGTTGGCTTGGGGGCAGGAAGAGGGTTTTGGTTGGTTGGGTTTGGTTTTAAGTTTTTAATTTTTTCTTACCCAGTGATTTCTCCATTGTACGGGTTTTTTTCCATTTACAGCAAATGTTTTCTGTCTGCTGTCTGGGTGAACAAATGATTGGTGTATCTCTTTTTCAGTGCTGTACCAGTCATGTGAATATCTCTTTCCCAGTGGGATTACTTAATTCTGGGACACTTGAGCATTTAGTGTTTCTTTCTTTTTTGTTGTTTGGGTTTTTCTTTTCCTAAATGAATTTTTTAAGGATGGAGGAAGGTGGGAAAGAGGTTCGGTGTCCATTTCGCTTTAAATGAGTTGAGCAAGGCATGTTCCCATTTTAAAATTGCAAAGTTACTATATTGTTTTACTTCCTAATGCTTTGAATTCCTGAATTTTCAGTGTCTTATGGGCCATTGTAATACACTGGGAACAAATGGCTATTGTCTACCCTTCACAAATTATATACTTATATTTATGCTGTTTAAATGTCCATCATAGATTTGAGAAGGGAGAATTTCAGAAACTGCTTTTGGGGGAGATGGCTGCCTCATCAGTGTCCTTCTGCTACTGTCCCTGTGATACTGGATTAGGCCAGGGATGACCTCTTGAGTACCAGGATCAGGAATTGAATTTCTTCAGTTGTGCAGCCCCGAACAAATACCCTGTGGTGTGACAGAGCTGACAGCTCAGGAGGTTTATTTGAAAGGCCCTTGTGCTGCCTTCGTCTCAGTAACTGCAAGTCCACCAGTGCTTCTGAAGCAGAATTTCTATTTACTGTCATCAAGATTCCCATTTCTGTACAGTCTGTGTCTTCTGACCTGCAGAGCCCAGACTTTCCTCTCTTATCTATGTAATTATACCTCAAAGTAAGGGCTTGGGGCTTAGATTATAGCCAGTAAGGTCACTGCTATGAATTTTGAAAATATTATACCCCGTTATGGAATCTACATGGTTGTTTTTGAAGGACTAGCTTCTGCCTGTAGAAAACCATTGTGTTGTGATCTGCTCCCCAGCAGCTTTTCAGTCACAGGAGCACTTGAAACCAGTTAGCAGTTGGTTAACAGTCTGTGGCAGACAGTGATGAAATGCTTGTTGCAGATAACTGCTACAGACATAACAAGCATGCAGTATTTTCTTTAATGCTCTCTCACATCTGTAAGATGAAAGGAAATTCTTTTATATGCTTTATCCTCATGTTGAAATAAGACAGATTGCACTTTTGAACTGAATATATCTGCACTGTGATTGATTACAAAGAACATCCCAGCAAATAGATGTATTTATCCAATGACTCTAGCTCCCATTTTCAAGATACTGTAATTGTTTTCTCTTTTAGACATTATTTTTCTTCAAGGAACAGAAGTCATATTTAAAGTAGCACTGAGCCTACTTAGCAGTCAAGAGACATCTATAATGGGATGTGAGAGTTTTGAGAACATTGTTGATTTTCTTAAAACCACTATTCCAGATATGACTAAGCCTCAAATGGAAAAAATTATTACTCAGGTAAGGATGTTTTTCTCTTTCCTTTTTTTCTCCCCATTTAGTTTACTTTAAAAGAATCATGCCTACAGTATAAGCAAAAGTCTTCTCAGAAGAAGATACGAAAACCTTATTGAGAAATACTGTCTGTGGCTGGAATCTTCATCTCTATACCTAAACTTCCTCTGCATTGAAGCTGCAAATTGAGAATGAGCCTCGGTCTAGTACCTTAATTGTGAACCTGGGAGCAGTTTTCCCCCTTCAGGTGGTAGTTCAGAGATAACAGAAGAGCTCTAGAAAACCATGTGCAGGAGTGGAGTAAACACTTACACATTCCTGTGGCTTGTTAGGGTTCGAATCTTTCAGGTGCTTTTAGATAAGAATTCATTTTCAGACAATGTAAATCTTCATTTCCTCATTGCATTGACTGTGGCTGCTGTGCTAAACCTGTGTCAGGCACTTTCGTATCTGTCTTCACAACTCCTTGATTCTGGCAATGATAGAGATGGTAGTTTAATACTGCATGGGTTGCAGAGCAGCTGTGCTGTTTGGGCATGGTAGAAATGGCTTTGTGCAAAGCCAGGTCTGATAAAGAATGGGTTACGTTGCCTGCAGAGCTGAGCATGGTTACACACAGGTCAGGTCAGCTCAGCTCAGCTGGCCTGTAGTGTGGTCTCATGCTGAGCAGCCTTCCAGATCTGCATTCATGTGTAGACTGCCTGTATCCTATTGTTCCTACATAGCCTGGCTGCAGGGACAGTTGTTTGGCTATCTCAGTCTCGTAGTTCCCAGGACCATCCCCTTATAATGGATAGAGAAAGAAAAATGTTGACATTATGCAGATCTGTAATACACAGATGATTGATCGGGGAGCTATGTAGAGGAAAATGGTACTTACCCAGCTTGAACACTACGTAATTTAAAGTTTTATCTCATTTGAATAGAATAGAACAGTGAAAGTTATACAGAACGTGGTTTTTCAGGGAATCTGTGTGTGTGTTTTGTTGGTGGATTACTTGTGATCTCTAGGATAAGGAACAGAAAATTGATGTCACTGTAGACATCCTTCCAATCCTAGTCTAAAATCTTTGGTACTTTTCTGCAGCTCAGAGTCTGTGAGTAGATGTGTAAACAGATATGGGTCATATGATCCCTTCGCTGTCAGAGGCTCAGTTCTGTAGTCTTCACAATGCTTTGTCCCTAAAGTATCCCAATAAGAAAGTAGTGTGTCATCATGCAGAGATAGAGCACATGGAAACTGTAACCATGAAGAATGTTTTTATAGAAGTCTGTAAATGAGCTCTTGGAGTCAAGGGATCCAGTTTTGAAGGCAGAGATCTGATGAATCCCAGGTTTAAAAATTTTGTCTTGAACTTCTTAATAGTCCTGAGCAAGAGTCCATAAAACTTGGTCATATTATAAAATTCTTGGATTGAATAAGACTTTTCTGCTGATACATCTTGTCGTAAGAGATGGTATTTGGTAATTGTAAAAGGCATGATCTAATTTTTTCTGAAGTCTATGATTTATTATGGTTACAACTCTGTATGTTATAATGCTCTTACTGTAGACATCCCCTTAAACACTTTTCGAAGGGGACAGGAGAAACATTAAGAAGAGTTGACTCTTAGTCAAACATTCATGTGGAATAAGTCCTCTCTATTGCAGTTAAAAATGTTTTTTTCTCTCATGGCAGGTGTTTGAGATGGATATTTCAAAACAGCTCCATGCCTATGAAGTAGAGTACCATGTTCTTCAAGATGAACTACAGGAAAACGTGAGTCCTTGTGATGAAGGTGAACCCCTGGAGAAGCTGGAGAGGGCAAACAATCATCTGAAGAGGCAAAACATGGATTTGTTGGAGAAGCTACAGGTAAATGACTTAGGCTACAAACTCATGGAGACGTAATTTCTATGATTCAGCCAATAGAGGAGAAACTGTTGTTTTAAGTCTATGTGAGAAGTCTTCTTGCTGCAAGACCTTGTGCAGTTGAGCAGTTCTCTTAATTACAGCGATTCACTTCTGCTAGGCATACTTCTAAATCCTTTGTCATTCCTTGGACTTTTCCTTCTTGATTTAGATATCTTGCTTCCCAAAATCTGTCTGCCCTTATCTTCCATAAAATCTGTTGGCAAAATTTGTGTATCTTACTGAAAGATAAGTTCTCTGTCCCTTCATCTCTTTGCTTCCCTGTTGGAAAGTTCTAAGAAATAATCCATAGTGCAGCAGATTTGTTTTCTCCAGGCCTTTTTGTAGGCAGTGTTGTTTTGTTTCCTTCTGCTGAAACTCATAGTCCTACTTTTGGAAGGTGGTCTCTTCTAGCAGACCTGACTACATCTGAAAGCCCACCAGACTTTGCCTGATAAAGTTGTGCTTTAAAAAAGTCCTTCCTCCTCCACTATTCACCCATTGTCCCATAGCTTGGCCAAGACTTGTTTCAGTCACAATATGTATTGTCTTGCATTTTCTTGAAAGGCAAGTTCTTGTTTTTCCATCACCAGGCTGTTTCTTGTTATATTTGTTAATTTGAACAAGCATTGCTAAGAGCTCAGAAAGCGCTTTCAGCTTCTGAAACATGAAAATAGAAGGAAGGAAAAAAGGAAAGATCAAGTTCTCATTATTTTTGTGCTTTTGGGCTAAGGGTGCTGTGCTGTGTTCTTTTGATACTGAAAACAGGAATCACTTCAACTTTTTACTATTATTAATTTTTCTTTTTTAGTTTTCTTTATTTATTTACTGCAGCTTTGGCTTTTACCTCTGTTCTGAAAATGCACCAGAGGCATAGAATTATTGAGTGGCTGATTTGAAAGGCTCTATCAAAGCTTTTCTGTTCTTTCAGAGTGCCTTACAATAATGCATCTTTCTCAGTTCCTTAACCTCTTCACCTTTTTGTTTGTATCACTTCTTCATTCCTCTGCTTGTACCCTTTCCTAGGAACAATCAGAGTTCTTCCAGTTCCCTCTGGAGAGGTAACTGCTACTGCTGTGGTCCAGGGTTTCTTTGACTAGTCAGAGGAAGCTGTAGATTTTTAATTGGACAATAGGGAACACAGTCTGCTTCTAGACTTAATGTTGAGGTTCTCTTTCCCTCCAGCCTCTCCGTCCTTCTAACTTTATCACAGAGGGTTCCCTTTGTTCCATCACTGTCACACAGGTCATGTCTTCCAGTACTACTCCAGCTGCTGATTTCCTTTATCCCCCTCCAGCTCCAGTTCCTTGTTACTCTCAGCTGTCCCTTGCTTGCTGCAACTTGTATGTCTCCTTCCCTCTGTAAAGCTTTGAGAAATCCTTCAGATTGATCTGGTCACCGTGAGGAGATTTTGTGTATGATACACAATGCACACTCCTTGTATTGTCTGCCTACGCAGATGTCTTTTAGAAGTAGCTATGTAATTCTTTCCTTAACAGATACCTTATCATAATATTAAAAGAAAATTATTCAGAATTTATAAATTTATTATGATGTTATTGTTTACAGGTTGCTCACGCTAAAATTCAGAGTCTGGAAGCCAGCCTGGAGACTGTTTTGACGCGGGAGAGCAAAATGAAGACTGTGATTCAGTCCCTGGAACAGGAGAAGATAACGTATCAAAAGACTCTTGAGCAGATAGTGAAGTATTTGCCAGCAGAAGTGTTGTCTGACTGTGAACTGCTCCTGAAGGAAGTAAACTACAACCCAAATAATAAAATATGGAGTAAGCCATAAACCAGGGTTTTCTAGGCAGCATTTCTTCAAAAAAA